>RJWJ010012794.1:0-41217 GCA_004363605.1 Indri indri
CCAGTTACTACTATTATCCATGTGGCTGAACAAAACTATCATCTTGATTTTTGTCTTCTATTTGTCTCATTTGTTCTTTGTTCCTTTTTCCCTCTTTTCCTGCCATATTTTGAATTATTTCATTTACCATTCTATTTTATCTCTGTTATTAGCTTACAGGTCATAACTCCTTGTTATGCTTTTTCAGTGGCTCTGAGACTTACAGTATAAATCTTTAACTTAGTCTATTCTACTTCAAGTATAGTATTACTTTACCTATAGTATAAGAAAATTATAACATGTACTTTGATTTCTCCCCTCCTGTCCTCTGTACTATTGTTGTCATACATTTTGCTTCTATATATGTTCCATTGTCTTCTGCCTTGAATAATTTCAGACCAGATATCTGCTGTCATTCTTCTCTTTGTTCCTCTGTATGTAATGTGTCCCCCCCCCCACCCTTTTCTTTCTGGTGGCTTTTATGAGTGTCCCTTTACTAAGCAATTTGGTTATGATGTGACTTGGTGTGATTCTCTATTTTTATTCGGGTTTTGTTCAGTTTCTCGAACTGTAGGAATAGAGTTTTCATCAAATTTGGAATTTTTTCCACCATTATTTCTTCGAATGCTTTTTCTGTCTCCTTCTCTCTATTCTTCTGAGACTCCAATTACATATATTAGACTGCTTTATATTGTCCCACATGCCATCAATGCTGTTTATAATTTTTTGTTTATATTTTTCTTTATGTGCTTGATTTTAGATAGTTTTACTGCTCTAGCTTCAATTCACTGATCATTTCTTCTGCATTGTCTATCCTATGTAGTTTATTTTTTTCTCTCTTTTTTTCCTCTCTGAGACAGAGTCTTGCTGTGTTGCCTGGGCTAGAGTACAGTGGCATCATCAGCTCGCTGCAACCTCAAACTCCTGGGCTCAAGTGATCCTCCTGCCTCAGCCTCCTGAGTACCTGGGACTACAGGCATGTGCCACCATGCCCAGCTTATTTTTTTTTTTTTTTTTTTTGTAGAGACAGGGTCTATGTTGCCCAGGCTGTTCTCAAACTCTTGGCCTCAAGTAATTTTCCCACTCAGCCTATCAAACTGCTGGGATTATAGGCATGAGTTACCATGCCTAGCATAGTTTTCACTTTTTATTTTGTAATTGATATTTTGAATTTTCATTTCTAGAAGTTCTATTGGGTTTTTTATACTTTTCATTTCTCTCCTCAGCATGCTGATGTGTTCCCTTACAGGCTTGAGCAAATGAAACATTTATATTAGCTGCTTTCATGTCCCTCTTCTGCTAACTCCATCATCTCTGACATTGCTAGGTCTATTTCTTCTGGTGATTTTTCATTTGCTAATGAGTCACATTTCCTTCTTTGTCTAGTAATTTTTGACTAGATGTCTGACATTGTAAACTTTACCATTTTCCAATTGCAGAACTTTGGTATATTCCTTTAAAGAGTGCTGGAGATTTTTCTGTTAGGCAGATAAATTAGTTGTGGATTAATTTGATTATTTCACGGTTTGTTTTTAAGCTCTATTAGGGCAAGTTTAACAGTCCCTTTATTTAGGAATAGTACACCCCACAGCTGATGCATGACACTTCTGGGTTTTTATGGAGTGTCCCATTTACTCAATGAAGTCTCCTCTTTGGCTGGAGAGGACTCAACTGAACCCTGGCCATGTGCTGGCTCTATATTGTTTGTCTTACAGCTTCCCTCGGCAGTTGCTCTGCTATGGTCTCACAGGGTTTTAACCCTGTGCATAAGCACGTTGGTATTCAGCAAAAGATTCAAGGGGGCCCCTATACAGATTTCTGGAGTTCTTTCTCTTTGCAGCTTCCTCTTTTTGGGTATTCTGTTCTAGAAACCTTGGCCTCCCCAAACTCTGATCTCTCTCTCCTCAACTCACTGATATTGCCAGTCTCTGTTTGGGTTCTCCCTCCCAAACAGAGGTGGAATTATCTTCAGGTAGAAAGCCTAGGTAATGATAGGGCTCACTTGGTTAGTTTTCTTTTCCCAAAGAATCACAGCTTGCTACTACCTGTTATCCCAAAACTGTGCAGACTTTCCCTATATTTTATCCAGGTCCTAGTTATTTACAGTCGGAGGGTAATTCCAGACTGTCTTTCTCAACCTTGACTGGAAGCAGAAGTCTCTCATCATCTTTTTGATAGACGACATTGTGGCAGTTCAGAGGAATGGAAAGCAGAGCAACCTGCCCTCTTTCGACGCTATCCCTCTTGCCCACCACACAGGTAGCCCCCTCTTTCCCTAACTGCCAGCCCTGGTCCCGGTCCCCAGTCCAGCCACATCCTCCTCGTCCTCCTTTTCCTTCTTCTTTCCTCTCCCTCCCCCATCTCTCTCCCCTCCCTCCCAGACTTACAAAAGGTACTGTCAACCTCCGTTGCTGACACTGGCTTCAAAGCCTCGTTCAACTCCCCCCACCTTAGCATAAAGAGCCAAGACTCTGGGAGAAGAAGCTGAAAACCAACAGAGCAGAAGCTGAAAACCAGCCCCACCTTCCAACAGCCTGCGCGTCCCTGGGAAAGCACCTCAGTCTGTCCCTGAAAGCTCCACAGCACTGGGGTGAGGATCAGAGGACCAGGCGCAGCACCTGGCATGAAACAGGTGCTGATCAGTGTTACTCCCGTCTCTGCACCACCATTATGCTGCATGTGGTTGTCTGTTGCTCTCACCTCTCACCTTCTCACAGGTGGCTTTGAAAAAGTCTCTCACCAGTTTATGGGAGAAACGTATGGAAATCTTCACAATCAGATGGAAAGTTCGGCAAGGGCAACACCCCAGACTTTTCCCTATTTTGCACCTTTTAACACACTGAGCACACAAGCAGGTCCTCGGTATATCCTGACCGAATGAATCCCCCTCTCCTACACTTCCTTTGATAGCTCAGGTAAGCTACCTGTGTTCCACCACATACAGGCAGGTTCCTATATATTCTGCTGCTCGCAGCCCTCACTTTTGTTGCCAGAATGATCTTTTGGAAGGACAGCTCATCTCAGGTCACCTGCCTGCTCCAAAACCTTCAATGACTCCTCACTGCCTGCAGAATGTAGTCAAGGCTATCTCATGTGGCCTTTTTGGTCCTCCATTTCAGATCCCAAATCATCTCCTAGACTTCCTTCTTACTGTCTCATACACCTAATTCTCAAGTCAAAGGTTCCCACATCTATGTTCATCCCCCAGACTTGTTAGCAAGCAATCGCCTCCCCTAGCAAGTTAGGGCTCAAATCCAGTGTCCCCTTCACGGCCCAGCTCAGTCCTGCCTCCTCCATGGGCTTTCTCTCTGCCTCTCACACTCTGTGTGTCACAGAGGCCTCTGGAGGGCTTGAGGACCTGCTTTCTGTCTTCTTGGGGTGAGCCCCACCCTCAGATCCGGAAGAAAGGAGGAGAATGAAGCTGCTGTCTCTGGGATGGGAGTAAGAATAACACTCATATAGAACGTGCCTGTGCAGGACTCTCCTCCGAGAGAGAAGCTGGGCACACAGCACTTCAGGAAGGAGTGAGTCAGGCATCCTCTCTCCTTTTCCCGAAGGGAAAAATGAGCCACACAGCAGATTAAGCAATTATACTCAGCCAGAGGAAATATCCTTTAAGAATCTTCACTTTCAGATTGGTCTCTCAATGTAGCCTCTGAAGAGTTAGAAAACAAAAACAAAACCATTCCAGCCTCGGACTTCCTTTTGTAAAGCCAGAGGAGCAAAAGCAGGCAAACATGTCCCAGGAAACCACACGGCTCCTACCTCCAGGTCCCTGGGGAGCTGACCCTGGCCTGGTGAAGCAAACAGAATTCCTGAGACTGGGAGAACAAAAGCAAAATTTACTATACAGCCAAGAGCAGCGGCAGGTCTGCAGCCTGAGGAGACCCCTGTTTTACACTGGAAACCCTTTCAACAGCAGAGGGTTCCAGCACCTTCCGGGCAAGCACAGCCGCAGCAGGTCACCTGCCCTCCCTCCATCTCCACTGCCATTCCCCTCGCCTTCCCTGTATAACTGCACAACACTCCACCTGCCCCCTCACTCCCGCTCAGTGCCCCACGTCCCAATGTCACTTGATTCCAAAGCCCACCTACCCCTCCCACCCACACCCTTTGTAGCTCCCCCATCTCCACCTCTCCCTAAGCAGAGCCACACAACACTCGTGAACAGACCCTGTTCACAGGAAAGTCTCTTTGGGTTTCCTGTCTCCTTTCTATCTCCTGTACCTGTCACAGGTCCCTGCCCCAGACACAAGCTGGCATCAGGGCCGTTATCAGCTCCCTCTGGAAGGCGCTGGAGGAGCACTGGCCAGGGAGCCAGGACACCGAGGCCACAGACCAAGGCTGTGACGTGGGCTCTCCATGTGACCTCAGGCAAGTCACTTCTCATCTGGGCCTGGGCGTCCTCTTTTCTTGAAAGCTCGGTAATGTCTCCCACTCTCACTCTCACTCCAAAGCCGTCCCTCCAGGCAGAAGCAAGCAGTGGGCGGTGGGGGAGAGGAGGCAGCAAGAACAAGATCCCTTAGGTGCAAACCCCAGCTCATCCCCGCTTGTAAATTCCACTCACGTAGAATGCAATCTGGCACCTCCCAAAAGGGATGTGTTTTGTGGTTTTACATAGTTACAGATAAACATAAAATAATAAGGCTTGCATTTGGATGAGGCTTGTGGTTTACATAGTGCTTTCCTCACTGTCTCATATATTCTTTACCACAACCGTGTAAGAGCTGGCAATGTCATCCCCATCGTAGCAAACTTATGAGCGGGCACTATTCTAACAATTCTACCTATGCGACTTGAGATCACAGACCTGCTAAGTGGCAGGTCCAGTCTTGGACACCCAGTGACCCGAGTCTGGTTCTTACTCACTGGACACATGCCCCTCCATCCTTCTCATTTACGGAGGGGGAAATCAAGTCTCAGCAAGATCAAATGGCCTGAGACCCCAGCACCCACGGAGGGGCAGAGATTGAACTCAACTCCTATTCGCTGACAAAATGCCTATGAAGCAGACAAAAGAAGAAATGCAAAGGATGTCAGCACTCGCCAGGACCTGGGGACCATGGAGCCTCACCCCCTCCCACAGAGGCCCAGAGGAGTTAGCTGAGCTGCCCAGAGCCCCTGGTACCCAGCTCCAGGCCTGGCTTCCCTCCTCCCGGCACACTGCCTCCCTCTCCACAAACCACCCCGCAAGGTGACGGCCGTATTGATTTGGATGCCTTCTCCAGCCCAGACGAATAAACCACTTCCTTGGGACCAGAGCCCGCAGCAGGCACCCAGTCCAAGGGCAGGCCCTCGCTCTCAGCTGGGATGCTGCTGTCTCCCCGCCACCCCTGCCAACTGCCTGCCGGGCTGGACTGTCCCTGGGTTTCCTGCTCGGTAGGACCTTAAAAGGTTCTTTCTTGCTGTCACAGACGGAAGCAGGCAGGAGCAGCTTGCCAGACCAGCCTGGCTCTTCCTCAGCTCCAGGGGTGGCCACAGCGCCTGTAAGAGGCCACCAACGTGGACCTCGAGTGGGACTGCCTGGCTGGGGGAGGAAGGGCCGCAGGCTGCAGGTGCATGTCATCACCTTGAGAGAAAAACTACAGCCACCGGAGGGATGTGTAGAGTTTCACTTCACTGACTTGCATAACCTTATATAAACAATCTATCAGTTCTAAATGTACATATATTCACATAAATATGCAAATTGATAGACAGATGTCTGGAAGCCTCCACACCGAACACTTGGCAACGGTTACCTATGGGAAGAAGAGCAGGGGCAGGAAGGAGGACTTTCACTTTTATCCTTTATGCTCCTGCCTAGGTTGAACTGTTTTCTTACAACAGCATTTGCATCATATAGAAGAAAATCGATATTCATATCTATCTTTAAAAGGGGCCCGAAGTTAATAAGTCACTCTTGAGGGATAGTATTATGGGTAATATTTTTCCATATTATACAGCATTTTCCAGGTTTTCCATAGTGAACATGTTCGTTACTTTTATATTAGACTGAACCATATGAAATGAAATTGCCATTTTTTATAAGTTGAAAGTGGTTGGACATTGGCAATTTCATGTAGTTGACCCTAATAATTCATGCATCAATATTCAACAAATATTTATGAAGTGACTGCTCTGTACCAGGCCCACAACCAGACAATAATAAACTTTTTTTTAAGAAAGTAAATGAACTGAGCAAGGCCTCTCTTGCAGGCAGAGACCCCAGGTCACTCGTCTCTGAATCCCTAGCAGAGACCTGTGTAAACCTGTCTCCAAAACCACGTTTGGCAGCACAAAAAGATACAAAAGTATATGGACACAAAATAAATGTCCATCAATAGGCGCACAGCTAAAAGTATACATTCTAAGTAACCAACGACAAATACAGCATCTCAGTAAGAAGACGGTGGACAAAGAAGGGATGTGCTGAACTCTGATTAATTTGATAATCGTACTGATCTCTGCTGATCTGGCAGGAAGACAGAGAAGCAATGGGGAAGGGAGTTGGCAGCAAGGGTGTGCAGGCCACAGAGGGACACTAACACACCCTCCAGTCCTGAGAGCGGGTCTGGCTGCATGGTCCCCGGGAAGGCCTCCCCTGCCTCCCCACTTCCTTAAACAGCACATCCTGCCAGGCAGGGAAACGTTCCGTCGGTCTCTACGGAGCTGTCCTAGCATCTGGGCAGCAGTAAGTTTCTCTATATTAACTCAAGTTCTTATGCAGATGATGGCTCTTTCATCAAGGCCTGACATCTAAACTCTCCAGGAGTGGGGGACCCCCCCACAATCCCAGATGTACAGTTAGAGAATTCATACCTCCAGTATTGGTGTCCTGCAATGATGTAGGATGGACAAGGTTCTGGGAGAAGGCTGGGGGAAAATGTACGTAAAACAGGAGGCGGCACTCCTGGGTAACGCGTCTGAAGTCCATAGCTAGAGAAAGTGGCCAGGATAATGCAAGATCCAGGAACCCCGTCCCTGCAGACTTCTTGAAAAAGTGAGATGGGTTAGGCCGAAGAGACCAAGGGCAAGCTCAATGGCTGAACTAAAATACTGGAAGCACTGCTGGGGGAACACGGTAGACAGATGGGTGTCACTTGTTGGGGACACACTAGAGCCAGGACGGGGTTTGCAGTGGGACCACCCCATCTGCAAACCGACTGACGTTACTGCGCAGGGGGCAGGCTCCTCTCCAGGAAGCTCGTGCATTTATTTCTGCTCCAACTTTTGGAGTGTTTCCCAAGATTCAGTTATGTTTAGTCCCAAGCTGTTTATGCCAGTTGTTTTTTGGTATTATATTTACATAATTTAATTAAATATAACCTAAACAGATAAAATATGAATGTGAAAGGAAGATAGTTGTTTCTAAGAAAAGTAAAGTGAGTATTTTGGAAATTTTTGATAAATGTGAGTAGCTAAAAGAAACTGCTGTTGAATTAGAGGTAGGCAAGCCACAGTAGAAATTTGGCCAAAAAAAGAAAAAAAGTCTTAAAAATCTAAGAGGATTCTGTACTCAGATTTTAAAAAAGGCACAAAGAATAGCAATTAAAGTACTTATATATGAAGGAAAGAACCTCCCCTTCAACAAAAGATCAGCAGATAACTGCACAGCTAAATGACTTTCAATTAAAACAAGCTATTTAAAATACGTATAAATATATACATATACAATTTTTGTGATTTCTGTATTTTACTGACTTTTTAATCAAATCTACTGAGTTTTAGTAGATTGCATACATTTTAAGTGTATATTCTGGTGAGTGCTGACACATGTGTATAGCTGTGTGACTACATTCCCAATCAAGACACAGAACGCTGCCATCACCCCAAACGGTCCATGGTGCCCCATCCAAGTCAACTCCCTCCGGGCCCCACAGAGTGTCTGTCAAGGTACCACAGCTCTTCTCACGCTACAGGTGACCCTTGAACAACATGAGTTTGAATGACAAGGGGTCCACTTAGGGGTGGATTTTCTTCCACCTCTGCCACCTCTGAGACAGCAAGGCCAACCCCTCTTCCTCAGCGTGAAGACGAGGATGGAGACCTTTATGATGATCCACTTCCACTTAATGAACAGTAAATATATTTTCTCTTCCTTATGATTTTCTTAATAACATTTTCTTTTCTCTACCTTTATTGTAAAAATACAGTATTTAACACATATAACATATAAAATACGTGTCAATTGACTGTTTAGGTTATCAGCAAGGCTTCGGTCAACGCAGCCTATTGGTTATGTTTTGGGGAAGTCAAAAGTTACATGCCGATTTGTGAATGCGCAGAGGTCACTGCCCCAGGCCCCGCATTGTCCAAGGGTCACCTGTACGTCGAGATCAGCTGCTGACACCTGCGCTCACCACAGCTCTCTTTAGTTGTTTACTTGTTCCCTTTTCTCACACACAGTAAAATTCGCTTTTTTGGTGTATAGTTCACGTGTTCTGACACACAGTTGTGTAACCAGCACCACAGAAATTGAACTTTTGACATCAATTGACCAACTACCTGTTTCAGTCTCAGAGAAGACGACTTTTGACTGCATTTGGCTCTAGAAGACTCGGCTTTGAGACCAGCCAGCGCTGCATCTCCCCGGGGGAGCCTGGGAGCCTTCCTCGCCCTCGCTGTTCCTCCTCCACTTTCTCTTCTATAAAATGCCAGTGACAAGAATATCCACCTCGCAGAGTGGGTGCGAGGACTGAATGCCATAATGTAGATAAAAAGACCTACGTAAATGTGATTTGTAACTAGTTCTAAGAAAGTCTTCAGGCCAAGGAGGCTGTGAGGGACAGCGAGTTCCCCCCGTCCCTGGAGAAAGGGAAGGATTAGAGGATGTGTCGGTGACACCACAGCAGAGCCTGAAAGGTGGACAGCGAGCTCCACGATCCTTTCCTCCCCCAAATCCAATGCTAAGTCTCATGAGTTGTGCGTCACTAACCCTGGTGAGGACGAAGGACTCTGAAGCTCAGGGGAACCAGTGAGGTCACCCAGGGCTGGCGAGGACACCCTACGAGCCCATGTTCCTAACATGATGCTATCGGTTTGCAACCCGACCACCTTTATTCTAAATAAAAGAACCAGGTTCTACATAGCTCAAGTGATTTGACCCAAAGAAAGAGCACATTTGTCATTCCTCCAGTCCACGTCACTGCAGAGACCTTCACCATGTCTCCCACACACTGCCTACTCTTAAGTCATTTCTCCCGAAAATATGGTATAAAGAAAAAAGATGTTAAATGAAAGGCCACTGTCATGATGCCAAAAAGACACAGAGAAGAAAAATCTGCATCAAAAGCACAGTATTCTTTGTCCTCGTGGAGAACTTCGAGAACTTCGTGTAAAAAGTACGTTCTCTGTAACACGTATAAACGAAACCAAAACAACAGTAACCCCCCTTCTAAATTTCCCCCCCCTCTTCTGTTTCCTATGCCCCGTTACACTAGTATGCTGTTTTTTCATTTTTTTCCCAATTATTAGAATTAGTTAACAGAAGCCCTGCCAGCAGGCAAAGCCATGATCACTACAGGAAGATCTGAAGGTGAAGTTTATTTTTTCTTAATTACTGCGGGGAAATGTTCAGTAATTGTGAGCATATGCATTTTGAGGTTTCTTTTTAAAAGACAGGTATTTGTCTAGGAAAACTGAATGTGGGTATTTATTAAACAGGGGATGAGGGCCCAACACCCAGGCGGGGACTGGGGAACAAGGATGGGTTGGATAGGGCCGAGCCGGGACAGATGTCAGGGGCTCCCCAGCCAAGGGCAGCTCTTGTAGCAGCCAAGGTGCCCTCAAGACATCCCAGAAGGAACGGAGAGCTGCTCCTCCTCCCTTGGGGCTGGCCTAGGCTTTTCTAAAATTCCTTTTCCTCGGAGCCCATAATAATAACGACGTCAGCAAGAGCCTGAGCAACGACCATTTCTAGTCCCTGCTGCGTATCCCAGTGGAGGAGGAGGAGAAACTAGACTTAAACAACTTACCCAAGATCTCACAGCTGGGATGTGGGGGGCCAAGAGGTGACCCAAGTCAAATGATTGCAAAGCCAGTGCTTTTAAAACCCAGAGTCCCAAAGCAGAAGGCCCACCCGGGGGTCATGCTCCGCTGAGACTCACAAGGTCCCTTCCCTGGTTCTTAAGTGTAGAGGCCACTTGGATCTGAGATAAGACACACACAAGGGACAGGAAATGCTGCCTGAATTAACCACCCTATGTTAGGCCCTTTACTGAAATAAAGAGGCAGTGTTCTAAATTTGTCCCCGGAGTTGGGCAATATAGTATCAACAACTACAACCCCAAATATGGGGGAGACCAATGTGTCCTCAGAGCGCCCAGTACTGCCCCAGTGGGAGGTAAACTGTGAGCACGCAGGAGTCCCGCACAAACAGAGCAGCAGGGCGAGGCTGTGGCCACGCCGCTGGCTGTCATCCGCGCTAGGAAACGAGCCCCTGGGAAGCAGAGCCCACTCCGGTCTTGCCTGGCGTGACAAACCACTCTCAGCACCCTGAAATGTCCCTTGCTCAGATTCCCCTTCAGGAAATGACAGATTTGGTTCCTTAGGAATTGGCAGCAAATTTGTACCACATGACAGACCTGGTCCTACCTCCCCCATCCACCTACCATGAGCAGGCTGGTGACCAGGCCCCAAGCTCATCAGTCAATCTTACAGAATCAGGCCCATGGGGACAAATTCCTCAGGGCCTGTCCCTCTGGGTGAAAAGCTCAGCCCTCAAGGGCAGCTGAGAGCCCACCTAGAGCTGGACAGGCGGCTGTTGTGGCCTTATGATACGAGATCCGACTCAGCTGACACCAACGACATTTCGTGGAGACCAATCTTGAAGAGGCGTGGGAACAGCAACCACAGCCATGGAAATCTTGGGAAAGTCCACATCCAGTTGCTTATGTGGGGCTTTCGAATGGAGTAATGAGAGGGGCAGATTTCTTCTGAAACACGTCATTCACTTCTCTGTTTACAAGAAGGAAAGGGTTCTCGAGGAGAGGAAGGGTAAAAGGAAAGGAACAGATTCATTTCTAATCAAAAGAGAATTCCTTAGGAACCACAAAGAGGAATTTTGCTGGAATAAACAGCTGAAAACATGAACAAAGGCAGGCAGAAGCGTTAGATAGAAAATGACCAGGAGGAGAAAAGGAGGGAGGTAATGGGCTTGCGGATATAACATATAAATAAGAATAAAATGTAAATGATAAACAAACAAAATTAGTAAATTAAGAGTAGCCAAATGCCCTACGGAAAAGGAATAGTACAATATTCTGCAATATTATACAGCATTTTATAATTTAAAACATTCTTAGCAATAATCCTTTCACGCCAAGGAGAAAAGAGCCAGTTGATGACACAAAAAAGATGAAAAAAAGGATAATGAATAAACTTGGTCTGATTCATTCATAGTTCAAAGATCAGAGATGGTCTGCCAAGATTACATGTATTAATAATAAAGAAATAACTAGCATTTGCA
Organism: Indri indri; assembly: GCA_004363605.1. Lineage (NCBI taxonomy): Eukaryota > Metazoa > Chordata > Mammalia > Primates > Indriidae > Indri > Indri indri. The sequence continues at coordinate 11,429 of RJWJ010012794.1, forward strand.
CGGTGCTGTGTAGTTTGTAAGGCGCATCTACATACATTATCGACCCCTCCCCTGCAGGTAACACAGTGACACTCTGTGCCCTTGTCTACCAGGTAGGACAGTGAGAAGCAGTCCCTCACCTGGCACCAGAGCCCCACCTTGCCTTGGCTTCTCTTAAGTCTCCCCAGTGCAAGGGAATCAATGGTGCAAAATACCATCAGACAGGGGCTGCCTCCTGCTCCCACATGGTCCGTCCACCCACTACAGGCTACCTGGGACAAGCAGAGACCTGGGCAGAAAGCAAAGACAGGAACAGGTTATGGGTGGGGTCCCACCTCTTCCCCCCTGGATTCCAGACACTCTCCCTGGGTAACCCCTCATCCTCCCTACAGCCGTAGGTACCACTCAAATGCTGATGATTCTCAAACCTGTAACTCTAGACTTTTCTTCTAAGCTCCAGATCTTGAACACAGGGCCTGGTATACAGAAGGTATTCAATAATTATCCACTGAATAATCTGAGAGTTCCACGCGGATGTCCCATGTGCACCTCAAACCAAATTCATCCCCACCCATCATTTCCGTCTTGGTGGGTGGTCCTCACGGCATCATGCCTGGACGACTTCAATAGCCTCCTAATGGGTCTTGGCTTCACTCAAGTCCACCAGAATGATCCTCCCAATAAATGCAAGCAAGACCCTCTACCTGTCCCCTGCTTCAATTCCTTCCATGGAACCCAATCGTTGTAAGAATAAAGCCCAATTTCTTAGCCCTCCTGTTCTCTGGCTTCTCTACACCCGTCTCTCCGGCTCCTGCCACCCATTTGTGTCCCTGTTACAGTCATTCTCACCAGTCCCAAACAGTGAGAACCTCTGTGACTCTGACTGGAAAGCCCTGTTCCCACTGCCCCACCTGGCAAACTCCTGCTCATCCCTCAAGACCCAACTCAATGGCCAGCTCTTCAGAAGCCAGCCTCAGTTTCCCCAGGCAGGCTCTAACAGGACTTGTGTCACAGCCTGTGAGCTCCCTGAGAGCAGGGGCCAAGTTTTATTCATTCCTGGTATACCCTGCCTGGAACAATGCTTGCAGCCCTGGCAGATGGCGATAAGTGATAGAAGGAATAAGGTTGCTCCCGAGACTGGAGGAGCCACCAGGGGAGATGGGACTTGGAGAGCTCTAACTCGGCCCAGCCACTCTTCTGTGTGATCTTATATAAATCATTTTTGCCCAAGGATGAGATCAGAACTAGGACAACAGGATATCAATGACTCATTTTCTGGGCTCCTAAAATCTCTCCTCTATTCCTGCTTTTTACCTGGACCAGAAAACATCTTTATTTACAAGTGGCAAAGGAGTACTGATTAGCACCCTTGAACAGTTATATAAATCCTGCTATAAAAAACTACTATTCTCAAATCACTTGGATTAACACCGGAACATTTCCCTTGGTCTTCTCTGTCTAGCCCAAAATCTATCAAATGCTCAATAAGAGTTTACGAGGAAGGAAATAAAGGTAAAAGCAAAGCTGGAATGAAAGTATTCAGCAAACATTCATAGAGTGACTGTCACAACCACAGCACTGCAAGGGGCTGTAAAGTAATCCTACTATTGGTCTTAATCTTCCTTGAGGTAAATGACAACCTGCCAAGAGAAACACACGTTTCCAAAGTTTGTGCACGTGCAAATCCCCACCTCCTGGGGAAGGAATACAAACATCACAGCCAGGCTGCCTGCCCAGCTGGCATGTGCAGACAAAGGGACAGGACTGGTGCCGGGGTCATGATCAAGCTGCCCGCCCTATAATCTCGCCCAGTGTCCTGGACACACAGGCTATTGCGCGTTTGAGAAGGAAAGAAAACTAATTCTTATTACACATGTAAGGCAAGGCAAAGCCCATGCGGAACACTGAGCCATCACCTTTTCTGTGCAGTGAAGTTTCCAAAGCTTTCCAGAAATCTTTAAAATAATGTACTGAATCCCACAGAGAATCGATACCTTAATGGAGTTTCACACAGCTGGCTCTGGACCGCACTTCTAACTTTGGAGGCATTCTGTGGTCACAGAGCATTCTGAACCCCACCCAGACTCATGGCTTTATTCAGTCCCTTCTCCCCAGCACCCCTCCCCACCCCGTGCCTCCTGGTGTGGTAGACAGCCTCAGAGACAGCCACCATCCATTCGTTCCCTCCCCATACGCACATGTCACTCACACTTCAAGGGGCAGAAGCAATTTCCTCTCGCATCTGAGATGGCCTTGTGACTTGCTTTAACCTACAGTTGTAAGCCTAGCCTTCAAAACTCTGGTAGCTTCCACTTTCTCTGAGACCCCATGCTGTGAGGAAGCCCAAGCTAGCCACGTGCAGGAGCTCCCTGGCTCCAGACACGAGTAAAGTCTTCTTGGACTTGCCGGCATGGCCATCAGCTGACCGCTGCTGGCCTAATGAAACAGTCCGGGCAGCCAAGTCAGTGACCCCAGCCCATGCCACGTGAAGTAGAAAAACAACCCGGCCGAACAGAGCCAACCCACAGAGTCATTAGAAATAATGAACTTATTCTTTTAAGCCCTTAAGTTTGGGACTGTTTGTTATATAGCAATGGATAACTGAAACACACGGTAAATGAGTGGGTGTACATTCAGTAAGGCCATCGAGAAATGAACCGTTCACATTACCGAATTTCCTCAAGAGTCAAAATATAATCTCTATTTGTTCAAGCTTGTGTGTTCCACTTCTGAGGAAAATGTTTTTAGAATGCAACACCACATTCCACTTTATATATAAAAGTAGTTTAATATTTTCTCAAGTCGATCCCCGTTAGGGACAGAAGTTACTACGCTGTCCTGTAATGCAGTGGTACCTCCTGCAGCCACGCAGGGTGTTGGTCGCAACGCTCGACACCACACACAGCTGCGCTCCTTGATGACACCCTTAGCAACACTCCTCAGCCCCAAGTTGTTCTGCTAATGCTTGAGAAACCAAACACCCAACCCTGCTGGAACTGTATCTCAGCGGCTCTTTCATGATCGCAGAAAAGGAGGCGCTCTGGGCTCCTACCGCAGGTTTGAGTCCTGCCACTTACTAGCTGTGTGGCCTGGATAGGTCCTTTCAGCTGCATCACACGTTTCAGTTTCCCCATCTGTAAGATGGAATTATCTGCCTCTTGCTGGGAGACACTTAACTGTAACACAGCAAGGGCTCAGTGAGGGTAGCCACCTCGACGCAGGCCCTGCTCATGGGCCTCGACCTGCACACAGGTGTGTCTGAGTCCAGGGTGCGGGTGGGGGCACAAACCCATGAAGTCTACCATCAAGAATGTGTACTTTGGTGGGGGACAGCTGGGGGTGGTGGAGTCCGAATGATTACTCGGGGTTGGATCACCCTCCTGGGAGGTGCTGTTTATGAAAAAACTGCTAAGAATAAGAATAACCTCGGAGTCCCAGCCACTCCATCTCATGGAGGATTTACCATGACGGCTGGGCACACCAAGCCCAGAAGTGTCTGTGTGTGTGCGTGTGTGTACACATGTGTGCACATACAAAATTACCCACTCACCGCTGGCCCAGCTCAGGCTTCAGTTTCTGCTCTAGAAAAACCCGCTGACTATAAAGGGCTGATTTAAAATAATAAACGCAAGGACTCCGACATTCACAGCAAAATGTCAATGAAATAATGTGGGTGAAAGGTGGGGCCGAAATTGTATATGCACGAGGATGACAAACTGGAAAAGCTGTTTACACAGACATAAGGATGAGAAAAAGCCACAGAAAACTGCCACCGGGGAAGGGACGGGGGTTGCTTTTCTAAAAAGTTGTTTACATGTTCAACAACTGACCATTCTCCATCACATGCAGTTGGATCCGGTGGCCCCCAAAGTTCCCTTCTATGCATTTCCTCACATCCTACTTCCTCCACTGATGCCCATCTACACACTCTTCATGGAGGGCTGATCAGTTCTCTCCCATCCTGGGACAAAGGGCCAGGAACCGGGTTGAGTTGGCCTGCTCCCAACTGGGTCCTGCACCTCTCCCACCTGGCTGCTTCCTGCCCCGCCCCCACCACGGCTCCGGCTCCAGCTCGTGCCCCCGCAGCTCTCACACACTTCCAGCCACGTACGCACAAGGAACGGCCTGTCCTGCGCCTCTCCCCTCTTTGCATCCAATTCCCGGGGTGGGGGAGGTGCTTCCTATTGTATTTTAGGGCCTTCTGTCTCTTGGCACTGTTCTTCCATGTTGCTTAGCAAAGACATTTGGGGGCAACCAGAGAAACAGGAAGGAGGCCCAGATGCCTGGGTTCCAGAGAAAGAGAGGCTTTTGGAGAAGCCCTCATCCCACCTTTCCACTCACCCGGGACCCTTCCCCAGTCATCTAGCCTCCTGCACCTCCTCTCAACCTCACTAAGCCTCAGTTTCCTCATCTGTGAAATGGAGCCAGCAATACCCAGGATTAAATGGGACGATGTGCATGCAACATTTAACTGCAGCCTTCCTCCCTCCCTATCACTCTCCCTGCCGCAGCTCCCTCCAACCCTAGGAGCAAACATTGCTTCACTGGCTAAATGATTTGCTGTGTACTCTGTAGGTGTGAAAGGAATGGCACATCCACAGCTTCATCGTGTTTTACTTTGTGAGTAAAGATATTCACAGGCTATTCATTCCATGGCAGGATTTTGCTCCCAAATAGCTTTTCTGCTATGAAATGAGGCTACGTGATATTTGGCAGGGTTCCTATCCCCTACTTTGTCACAGACCCATCCCTTTCATGATGCTGTCAGAAGCTGGCAGGTGTACGCTGGGTGTGTGAGGGTCTCCGAAGCAGCTCCCAGCCAAAGAAATACTCCCGGCAGTCTTGGCCAAGATTTCAGGCCCCTGCTCCGTCACCCCCACCACTCAGCTGCTGGTCCTGGTCCTGCTCTGGCCCCTCCTGTCTGCTCGACTCATCCCAGGGGCAGTGTGGGTAGTCAAGGGCAGGACCTGGGCAAACCTGCCAGCCATAGCTGCTCCGGATCCATCCACCCTCTCCCACAGCCTGACTGTCCAATGGCCTGACACTCCTTACACCCAGACACTGCAGGCTGCATGGCCCACACTCTTTGACCAGTAATATTCACTCATTAACTAATCAATGACATCCCAGCCCCACCCCAACCCCTCACACCCAACCACCGGCTTGTCCTATGGGAGCCCCACCTGTTGGCCTCCTGAGAGGAGCCCAGGACAGGGTGGCTGGCCGGCCTCTGACACCTCAGGCTGCTGAGAGCCCGTACGTACCTTCTGTCCTTCCCCGTGGAGCCCATGAGGGGCTGCAGAGGAAGACTTTTGACACTGGGAATGCTTCTTCAGTGCTGTGGGTGACAGCAGCAACAAAACCACAAAACTCGCAAGCCCCCAGGAATGCAGGTGTCTGCTTCAAACCAGGAAGCTCAGTTCATCCCCCACCGACCCAAAAGGGAGTCCCTGGCCAGAGTCAACAGATGATAGAGACAAGGAAGATAAATGGAGGCACGTGTGCAGGGAAACAGTGCAAAAGGTGGTGCCAGTGAAGGAGCCTGGAGAAAGTTCTGGGAGCTACCCTGGTGGAAAGGGGCCTGGCCGCCTAGTTCTCACACCCCTCCCTCCAGCCCCACCCCAGGAGGCAATGCAGGCCCAGAAGAGCCTCGGGGCAGGTGAATGACGCTTCACTCCCGGGCTCAGGGGACACAGGTGTCCCAGATGTCCCTCCCCATGGCAACGTAGGCTGCCCTAGGCTTGGTTTCCACAGTGTTCAGAGACTGAATACAGGAAAGCTATGAGTTAAGGAAGACCTCAGTGGGTAGGCCTGGGAACCCAGGCACCTTTTCAAAAGTCACATTAGTCCCAAACAAGTGACTCAGAAGCTTCTGGAACACAGCCCACTGTAAGCTGGGGCCTCTTGCCTTCTATCTCAGGCTCCCAACTGGACCTTGAGAGCTCCCTTGCCCTCCCCTTCTATTCCATGTCAAGGTCGGGATCCCCTGGGATGCTGTTTTTATTCTTGATTTACTTATTTTTCTATTTTTTTTTCTGTTTCCTAAGTTTTAGGAGTTTTGTTTCTTAGCACTGCCCAAAGGAGACCAGCAATCGTGGGCTCAGAAGTGATCTCCAAGTAGTGACATGGTGAGATGCCCAGGCCCTGGCCCATCCCATGGCCTTGTCTGGATCATGGCCCTGCAGCCATTGTCCCTGGGAGCTCCAAGAGCCTCCAAATAAGTTTCTGCCTACCTGGGGAGATGAGGCCCCGAGCAACACGGGCAGAAGGTCATCCCAAAGCCCCTCAGAGCTAAACTTCAAAAACAACTGGGGACCAGTTAATACAGGGCCTGAATGGAAATGACTGGTGTTTCCACCTAGTCAGAGAACAGAGACCGAGAGCCCCCTCCAAGCTGTGCCTCCTACCGAGATTTGACAGTCACTGTCCCCAGGAGGTGGGGTGGGAGGCAAAGTTCCTGCTCTCAGGCAGCTCTTGGTCTAACAGGACAAACACCCCGCGGAACACACACACGATGCTCCATCGTGCAGGAGCCCTGGGCTGGGGTCAGCACACCCGGGCACCAGTCTTGTTTCTGCCACACATGAGCTGAGTGGCCACGAGCTAGTTACTGCCCCTCTCCATGTCTCCTTCCTGCCTGTGCTAACATCCTCTGACCACTTCTAGAACAAATCAGAAGGCTGGGGCATGAGTGGATAAAGTAGCAAAGGAGTGGACTATTACGTCTGTTCACCTGACACCGCGCACAGTGGCCAGTCGCCAGGGCCCCGTCACTGACCCCCAGGACTGCTGGAGGCTCAGGTCAGTGCGAATTCCAGACTCGCCCATCCTCTCCCGGCACCCAAGTCGCCGCTTGAGCATTGACTCCATCCCAGCCCCAGCCTCCACAGAACAGGGCTGGAGCAGGAGCAGGGCCCCCTGCCCACCAGAGAAACCCAGGGACGGGAAGTGGGGAAGCCCTTCTCAACCATCTGTCAGCACGAGGATGGCAGGCGAGGCGCCAAAGCCAGATGCAAACGTCTCCACCTCGTTCTCTGGTGACTGGTTTGCTGGCTCTCCAGGGACACGCGCTGCCTACTGTCCCTCAGGTCCGGGTCTCTGCAGCTCCTCGGAGCCTGGCAGGGGGCTCCGCACTCAGCGGGAACGCAATACTACTGGTTAAGCTGGCGCCAAAATTCCACCCCTTCTAGTAGAACATGTCCTCCACGACTGTCCCATTTGTGCCCCCACACCCCACCTTCAGTGGGGAGACCACCACGCCCCACGTCACCTAACTGCTCGGGCACCCTGAGCCGGGCAGCAGAAGCAGGAGAGACGACAATCGCGGCTTCCCTCTCCTCATGCGCTCCCCCCACATTCCCCATGATCCCGACAACCATCATGTCACGCAGGCGGGGCAAACTTTATCCCCATTTGCCAGCGGAGCACTGAGTCCACACTGGTCAAGGTCAGGCCAGAGATCGGAATCCAAGGGGCCCTCCTGGTCCCTAATGGGACGGGCAGGACCGCGCTGCCTCAAGCCCAGCCCTGGGGGCCATCCTGTCGCCCACTCAGGCTGGGCTCAGGTGAAGAGTGGCCCTGAGGCCCCATGTCCTGACAGCCCCTGTTCCCTAGGGCCAAGCACAGGCAAACCCTGGGCTACGGTGTGGAGGTGCACAGGAGCTGACAGCCCCAGAGGCCCCGGCAAGTCCTGACTCAGGGGCAAAGAAGACAATCCTCCCCCACCCCAAACAGGCCCCACCTGGGGTGAGAGCTGACGGACGGGGAAGCCACAGGGTGGGGAGGAAGGCAGGACTCACCTCCCTGAGCAACTGCATCCCCTTCAGCTGGTCCTGCTGCTGCTGGGCCACGGTGACCCCCAAGACGAGCGTGTGCACAGTACAGGAGACCACAGAGATGGCCACGATGTGGCTGAGGCTGAGGGGCAGCGTGATGAAGAAGGAGAAGACAAAGAAGGCCTGCCAGCCCACCGTGTCGCTGGCCGCATGGGCGACAGTGAAGTTCAGGCCCAGGTAGGAGAAGATCTGGGCTGTCAGCAGCAGCCACAGCAGGTAGGGCACCACCTTCCGGGTGAGCCGGTCGGGGAGCAGCCCCTTCTTGCAGAGCAGGAAGAGGATGATGTCCAACACCAGCCCAATCCCGGCCACGGCGAGGGGAGCCAGCTTGTCGCTGGAGAAGACCACGGCGCACATGACCACCACATAGCAGTCGAAGAGGGCTGCGAAGACCACCAGCACCAGCAGGGTCTCGTGGCGCTGCCTCTTGAAGTAGGTCTGGTAGAGGTTCTCCAAGGACTCGGGCACGAAGGTCAGCCGCATGAAGCGAGGCAGGCACAGGCAGGATCCTGAGTTCCGGACAGAGATTTCGTGGGTCCGGCCCACCCCGCGGTCAGGGTCAGAGGGCAGGCTGACTGAGTACTCGGCTGAGTACTCGGCTGAGTACTCAGGCTCGGAGAAGCCCTGGTTCCGCGGCATCCTGGCTGGTGTCTGCTTCTACTGGCCCTGGAGAAGCGGGGTGGGAACGGAGGAAGGGCTCCCGAATGGGCCGTCTACCAGGGCTCTCTGAGACCCAGGGAGGGCTGAGGGCCTCTTCTTAGCTGGCACTGAGGGGCAGGTGGCCACCTCCGGCAGGAACGCAGAGTGGGTTTCCAGGGAACAGGTAGCACTGATAACCTAGAACTTAAAAGGACATTGCTCAGTAGAAGCACCTCTTCCTTCCTACCCTGTGGTTTCCGCGTGACCCACCCTACTTCTCATAAGAGACTCCCTGCTGGAAAAGCCTCCAAACCAGAGCCTTCCCCGCCACCACTCGCTCACACCACTACCCACCGCACACATACTTAGTCCTGTCTGAGCCAGACACTTGATTTCCTGTCCCTGGGTTGTCGAGGGGCCTAGCCACCTCTCCATCCCTGGCACCCGGTCTCTGTGTCATCTCTCCTTTCTCACTTCTTCATCCCTGACTTCCTCACCTAAATTCCCTCCAGGCCCAATCCTTAGAAGCTGGAAATAAAACATGCCAGAAAGAAACCAGGGCCATCCTGGGGATTCCTGAATCTTCCTTCTGTTTACTTCCTTTTTCCACAAGCCCCTGGAGACTCCGGCTCCGCTCGGGCCCCTTCCCAACGCCCGGACGCTGTCTTCCCTCCGGAAGCCCGGCCCTGCCCCTGCGTTTACCTGTGCGGGAACTCGGGGGCCGCGTGCTCGGGCCGGCCCCTGCGTATGGCGGGCCGGGGCGGGAGGGCTCAGCGCGCCCCGGGGCTGCTCCCGGCGGAGCCGCGCCGCCCCGCCAGCGCCTGGGCCCCCGGCTCCCGCCCGGAGCGCGACTCCCCCGCCGTCAGGCCCGGGATCCGGCCGCGAGAGGCGCAGAGCTGCCCCTCAGCATCCACCGGCGCCCGGCCGCAGGAGGAAGGAGGCGGCGGCGACGGGGGCTGGAAAATTCGGGGGCGTCGGCCAAGCGCACCCGCCCCTGGGGCTGCGGCTCGGGGGCCGGGGCGGCGGCGAGCGCGGCGCGGCCGGACCCCTCCCTCCGGCGCCCGCAGTGGTCGCGGCGGCGGCTAGGGGCGCGCTCGGGGCCCTGGCCGGCGGGAGCGCGGGCCGAGGCCGGGGAAGCCCGCCAGCATCCTCTCGCAGCCCGCGCGCGGAGCGGAGCCAGCCGAGTCCTGCGCGGCGCCGGCGGCTCCGGGGCCACGCGCGCTCCAGGCCCCGGGAGGCGGGCGGGGGCCCCTCCCTTCCTCCCTCGCCGCAGTCGCCGCCCTCTCCGCGAGCGCGTCCCGGAGTAGCGCGGCGGGGGAGGCGCCCGGCTCCGCACTCGGGCCGGCGTCGGCGAGGGTAGCAGGGCCCCCCGGTGGCCCCACGTTCCAGCACCGGGCGGCGGCCAGGGCGCGACGGCTGCGTGGGAGCGCCGGGTGGGAGGCAGGAAGGATGGGGTGAATCCACGGCTTTCCCCGGGCAGGCCCCAGCTCGAAGGATAAAAGCTCAGAGCGTGCCCTCCCGCAGGTGAGGCGCGCTCTGGGGCACCCCGCTGCCACCTCCTCTGCCAGGCTTCCTTCCTGCCCGGAGAGGCTGCGGCTGAGGTTTGGGGACCGCTCTGACGCCGGGCCTAAGTGTCCCCACCCACCCTGGAAGTCCAACGCCTGGGCGCCAGGCCTGAGCTTTCTGCAAAGGGGGCCCACAGCTGAGCCCTGTTCTTATAGGAAGAGGGTAGGAGTGGCCCGGTGGGCACCAAACACAGGTGGAACTCGCAGGAACCCTGCCTGCTTCAAAGAGATTTCCCGTGCACGTTCCACCTGTTTGAGAAGTATTTGAATTCACACACTCTTCCTTAAAAACGCAAATGCTCCTTTGAATGGTTACACCTGTCAGTCTCTTACACCGTAGTATAAATTATTCTCCTTGAATTTGAAAGAACACCTTGCTAAGATCAACTACAGGCTTTAGGAATTTAGATAAAGAAAGAGGAGGGAGATAGGTTGTTTTGAAGCAAAAGTATGTGTTGAGGGGTGGGGGTGCTAAGGACAGCCAACAGTATGAGGGGTCGGCTTCCCCGGGAGAGCTGAAGAACCAGACAGAAGGGAGAGAAATTCAGCTTTCCAGGCCCTGGACGGAGCTGCCGCCTCACATCCCTGAGAGTCATCCGTGAGTGCCCTTTCTAGAACCTCAGGCATCCACTCACATCTCTCAGGGAGTGGATCCATCAGAGAATTGATCCTGTCACAGCTGTTTCTATCAGTCTCTCTCGCACTAAGTCTGAAAAGCTGCGAGCCTCGGCCCAAATTCCTCAGAGCTTTGATTCCAGAGGCAGGGGACTAACATCAGATACAGGAGGAGGATAATTTGAATAAAGCAGCACTCTTTTCAATTTTAAAACATTAAGATAGTGTTTTAATTTGAGGTCTAAAAATTTGTTTTGAATTGTCACATGATGTTAAAGAAGGGCATGATTTTGATGTTTAACAAAGGGACATGTGTTAATAAAAGAAAAAGGCTGATAAATAGCGTGCTTTGGCCTACTTCGGCACAAGGAACACCAGTTGCACCCTCTGTGTGCCCCCCTTTCCTGGCACATGCTAGTCCCATGGTTGTCAGTGGGGCACGCTGCTCTGCAAGGCTCTGTTCCTGGGCCCTGAGGGTTCCCTGCTGAGCCTTCTGCCACCACTCATGCCCAGCCTTCTCTCCACCCACCCTGTGAAGGGAGAGGGCTCCACACAGAGACACCCTGGTAAAAACCCCCATCTCCCACCTCTCCTGCCCTCGCCTGCCAGCCTCACTGCCGCCCACCCTTCCATAGTCCTCCTTTCCCTGCCGTGGGCACCTGTTCAGCAGTTTTGTGCTGAAAGCCAGGCTGGCCATCAGGGAAAACCAGAGGAGCCATCCAGCCCGTGCCCTCAGGATGCTGCCAGCTCTGCCAGGCGCCATGTCCACCAAGGAGGAAGACCTTCAGATGTACACAGGTTCCAGTCAGAGGCAACTTCTGGCTGAGGTGCCCCAAGACAGGGCCTTTCAGGACCAGAGGGAAGGATCTGATTGGGCCTGAAAGGGGCACCTTCCAGGTGGCTGGAGCCTCCTGCAAAGGCCCAGCAGCAGGAAAGCCCACAGCGTGTTCCCACCCCTGCTCCACACTCTGAGTTACGGGTGTGGCCCTTCCCTGTGGATGTTGAAAACACAGCAGGACAGTGGCAGCCCCTTGCTGGGCCTCCCTGGGAGCCAGGAGCATCTGCTCAAAGTTCTGCCCACAAAGAAGATCAGGGGAAATGCCACAAGGGCCTCCTCTGTCTCCTTCACAGGAGCTTCCCCAGTACCTGGCACCTTGTAGACACTCAGAACATGGTCACTGAATGCATAGATGATTTCCCTAAGAAATAGTACTCTATGAGGGCACTGGCTGACCCTGAGGGGACCAACTGGCCTTGTTCCCTGATGCTGAAAATGTCCTGGTCCAAGGGTAATTAAAAATAGCCACCCCCAAGTGAAAAGGGTGGTATCATGGGGGAGGTGCTTTCCGTTTCCAGGCTATACGTTTTGCATTGTTGTAACGTGGACAACCGGCATGCTTTGCTTTTGTAATCCAATGATACAGTGAATCTATCTTTAACACACACACACATACACATGCATGCACACACGCAACCCAGGACCCTGCGTGGCTGCATGGGTGACTTGCCTCTGATGCACATCCTGAAAGAAAGACAGAATCACGGGCTTGGAGAGAAGCTTGGAGGGTGTCCTGGCCCCCCCACCCTATCCCAGGATCTGCCTGGATGGGTTACCTCCTTGCTGAAGGCACCTTTTTTGTTTGTATGGTTTGAGACTAGAGATGATTGCTGAGAATTAATTGTTATTGGATAAACAAGAGTGGTTTGCCCCCCCAGGGAATGTGGTGGCTCCTGAATCCAGCAAACAATAGATCAGAGCAGAACTCTGGTGTCCTGGGGGGAAGAGAAGCAGGAGGAGAGAGAGCATTAGTTCCCCTGGTGCCGGGCACCAGGAGAACCCTGTTTGAGGTCTGAAAGCAGTGCCTGCGACAAGGGCCTACGTGCAGGTGGTTTAATTGAGGAAGTGATTCCAGGGGAACAGAGCAGGGAAAGCTGGTAAATGCGAGAGTTTGTGACGGAGCTGGTCACTGCTGTGGTCAAGGGGGCTTGATCTCATGGGTACCCTCTGAGGAGCCACGCAGAGGCTCAGAACTCTCCACTGGAGGGCTAAGAAGAGGGGCATATTTATCCACCTGCTGCCCTCTCTCGTTGGTTAAGGGGTGCCAGTTGGGGGGTTCACTCCCTAGTTCTTCCAGGTTGAGCAAGGGAAGCTGAGCTGTGGGCGCTTGGGCAGGAAACAGGAGATCTCAGTGCAGATACCTGGTGAGGTGCTCCCAGGATGCCCCCGCAGCAGTGACGGGAGCGGGAAGGTGGGCCGGGAGGATGTGGCACATGACGCACAAGTGTCCCTTAGAGGGCCCAGATCCTCAGCAACTGCACCGGCTCAGAGGTTCGGGTCCCGCAGTGCAGTAGGAAGAGCTGGCTCTCGGGAATCGGAGGGCCCAGCCTTGTGCATTGGCCTTGATGCAAGTCGAGGTCTTTGGACGAATTACTCAGCCTCCAAGCCTCAGAGTCCTTGTGGTGCTAATGACATAGCACAAACCCCTCGACAGGATCGTTGTCAGGAAGAAGGGGATTAATGGGAACCAAAACGGCTAGCAGATCTCCACGGAACAAGTCAAATGGGAGTCACTGTCCAGCTCACGGCTGCTGGCTGAGCAACGGTAGCCACTTCTGTTCCAGTGCGACCTCCATGGGCCGGGCTGGCTGCCCTCCCCACAGCCCTCTCCGTGGCTACAGCGGGGACCCTCTCTGATGCCATCTGTTTCCTCTAACGCCATCAGCCTGTGTGTCTGTGTTCTCACTTTGTCTCTCTCCATCTCTGTCTCTTGGTACTTCTGCCCTGTGTTGGAATCTCCTTGACTCTGCCTCTGGGTCCCTGGTTGGGCCATTGTGGATATGTGAGTGTGTGTGTCCGTCCTGGTCGGGCACCAGCCTCACCTCTTCCCCACCCTCTCTGGGCCTGCTGGCTGCCCGTGGGCTGTTTCCAGGCCCCTGGGGTGAGCAGAGGAAGCACGGCGAAGACATCCGTGCACTGGCCTTCCGTGGGCTGGGAATGTTTCCGGGTCTGTCCCCACTTTGGGTGTGAGTGTCTCTTCAGAAGCAAGGACCAGGTCCCCTGGTCCCTCTCGCCAGTCTTGGAAACAGAGTGGCTGTCCCATAACTTGTTGAAGTAATGTCTGTGAACCACTAACCACGATGCCAGTTGACGAGCATCAGTCAGCTCCCCCATGACAGCAGCAGCGGTGGCAGCGGCTCCGTGCAGCGCTCCCTGCCCTCTGGGCACGGGGTGCTGGGCCCTCCCCTTTCACTTAGGAGGTGGGTACTACCCACGTCCCTGTTTTACGGGTGAGGAGGTGGGGGCTCAGAGATATGAGGAAACTTGCTCCCGACCCCACAGCTAGGAAGGGGCAGAGGCTCGACCGGGAGTCCTCAGGAAGCTTCCAGTTACTGCTTCTCTGTAACCCAGGGAGCCCCTGACCTCACGGATAGGTGCCTACTTTATAGCCAGGAGCGCCTGGGGAGTCGTAGCTCCCTAATGCCAGCCGAAAGAGACTCCAAATATCATTCTCAGGCCTGGATGGGGAAATTGAGGCCCAGAGAGGTTCAATTTGGGAAGAGGAAGGCACGTGTCCATGGAGTGTGAAGCGACGTGTGACTGCTGAGTAATCCCGAGGCCTCCATGGGAATGTCACGTTTCTAAAAGCGCCTCAGCCAGGGCCCCTCCAGGAGAGACGCCATAGAAATGTATGCTAACAAGCCTCCCCCTGGCCCGCTGGGGATACGGCAGAGCAAAAAAGATTTGCAGAACAACAAGAGTTGGAGAGAAAAGGCCGAGCCCGAGAGATGAAGGCCTCCCCCACAGTCTCTGTCCTGGGTAAAGGGAATGTCGCCTTCCCTTTGAAGCTGTCTTCAACCAGCGTTAGTCATTATTTTACTTAGCGCTCTGTAGTGGGTTGAATGGTGGCCCCCAAAGAGATATGTCCACATCTAAACCCCTGGGACCTGTGAATGTGACCTCATGTGGAAAATGGGTCTTTGCAGTTACAGTTAAGGATCTTGAGATGAGATCACCCTGGATTACCCGGGTGGGCTCTAAATCCAATGACAAGTGTCCTTCTAAGAGACACACTGAGGAGAAGACAGGCACAGAGGAGGAGGGCATGTGAAGATGGAGGCAAGAATGGAGGGATGTGGCCAGAAGCCAAGGAAGCCAGGGAACCCTGCAGCCACCAGGTTCTCCCCTCCAGCCTCCAGAGCGAGGCTCTGCCGACACCCTGAGTTCAGACTTCCGGCCTCCAGAACTGTAAGGGGACACATTTCTGTTGTTTTAAGCCACCAGTTTCTGGTACTTTGTTATGACAGCCACAAGGAACTAAGGATCCACCTGCTCATTTTTCATACCTGTATTTTAACACATGCTGGAATTTATTATAATTTTACACGACTGTCACTCAACTGGCTGGACTTTGGACCAGGGGCAAGGCCTTCATTCACCTTTGCATCTGGAGGGCCAGCCTGGTAGACTCTCAATAAAACTGCGTTGAATTAAAACATGTATACATACCTGTTGGCTCCTCCAGTTAGGAAACAGGTACCCCCAGGATGCCCTGAGGTGAGTCAGGTGGTGACAACAACCACGGAATCTGTGTGGTGGTTATTCCCGGACACCCATTTTACTTGAAGTGATTTTTTTCTTGGAGGGAAGTTGAATAATTTAGCTGGTAAGTAATTTTAATCACCATTTTTATTGTGAAACCATCGGGGATTTATTGTGGAGTGGAACACCCAAGTTCATATCCATTTTTAAGGTGCAAGATGAGATTGCAAGAAAACAGAGACATGGCCGCGATTTCTGCTGATCACAACCCGGATCTCCTGGAGGGTTCCTCCTCTCTGCTTCCCAGAAAACCCTGGAGATGCTCCAGCTCCATATTATTACACGGACAGTGAAGGCCCCTCCTGCCTCTGCCCCAGAGAGGGCAGTCCCCCCACAACCTAATGTTCCCACAGCCCCTCGGGCAGACCCGCTGTGAGGACAGTCTGCTTGTCCGCCTCCCACTCTGGGTGTGTCCTCCAAAGTGGGGAATGATCATATATACTCGTTTATGAGTCTTGTTTCTCCCCCATAGAATGTGAATCCCATTGGTGCAGGGACCCTGTTGGTTTTAACTGCTGATTGCCACTTGCTTGGCACCAAGGTGGCACATAGTTTTCTGTAGCTGCCATAACAGATCACCCCACATGTAGTATCTCACCAGGACAAATCTATTATCTTACAGTTCTGGAGGTCAGAAGTCCAAAGTGGATCTCATGGGCTAAAATCAAGGTGTTGGCAGGGCTGCATTCTTTTCTGGAGGCCACCCGCATTCCTCCACTCGTGGCCCCTTCCTCCGTCTTCACAGCCAGCCATGCGGCATCTCTCTGACCATTCCTCCGTAATCTGATCTCCCTCTGACCACGGTTTCCGATTTAAGGACCCATGTGATTGGATTGGACCTGTCAGGGTATTCCGGGATAATCCCCCCATCTCAAGGTCCTTAACTTAATCATATTTGCAAAGTCCCTTTTGCCATGTAAGGCAACATAGTCACAGTTTCTGGGGATTAGGATGATGACATTTGGTGGGGGGACAGTATTCTGCCTGTTCCTGTAGGCTCCTGATATCCAGGTAGTACTGATTAGTACTGATCACAGTATGGACCCATCTTAATTATCCCATTTGTTTCTAATGTCTGTGCTAAAATAAATGAGCCTCAACATGTTAAGTCCGGGGCTAGTAATGCACCTTAAAAGTCTGTGAAAGGGTGCTTTTTTGAGAAGAAAGAGACCCTGGAAATCTTTTAATGCAAGAGGGGGCTGTGGAGGGAGCTCCCCACCTGCGGCCCGTCTCCACCCCTCCCCCTTCCAGGTTGCCCTAATCTGTGTTAACAGGACAGATCCATCGTTCCACATTCCACGAAGGCTGGTCGGGAACAGGAGGCCACCTGGAGCCAGCGGCTGAATAGATGCTTGAGGTTCACGGGATTCTTCTCCAACCCCCCTTTTGGCTGCCATTGGAATTGTCTCCCAGAAACATAATTCACGCTATTTTACTTTCTCAAAAATGTTTCTAGTTTTCCTACAGCCTTCAGATTAGATTCCAGAGTCTTTAACATCCAGGCTATTCCTTGGTTAGGTCCCAACCTACTTATCTCACATAATCTGTACAATAGTTATATGAGTTAAGTATTAATACAATTTCCATGTCCATTTACAGATGAAAAAACTGACACTAGGTTCATAACTTGGCCAAGGTTCCATAGCCAGTCCAAGTTCACAGCCATACATCTGATGCCAGGGCCTGGCACTTAGACACTGTGACCTGCTCTGCATCCTGGGTCATTGCTAGAGGAATCGCAGACTCATACCTTCGCCTCTGCTTGGATGGGGCCAAGTTACCCCTGCACCAGAGTGGGTGGGCCAGAGGGAAGGCAAAGCAGGAGGAATTAGAGGTAGCAGAGGGGAAGCTGGGCTTTTATCTTAACAGCCCCGTCTGTTTAAATTCAGAGGCATCTTCTCCACCCTGGGAGGCGGGAAGGTGGCCCAGCTGGAGGGGTGGAGACCTGGACAGCAGACCTGCAGCAGGACAGCACCTGACCCTGCCCAGGGGTGGCCTGCAGCCTGCCCAGGAAGGGCTCAGGCCAGCTTGATTAACATATTGCTGCCCCATTCTTATATTTTAAAATAAGAAACCCCAAGTACAAGCCCTGGCAATTCTATTTATCAAGTCAGAGCAGAGTGAAGAGCAGGTTTGTGGAAACCGAGGTTTCTCCGCCACCTTGGTCTTGTAGGGTGCCCTCTCCTGTCCCTTTCCCAGTGTCCAGGCCCTCCAGTTCTTGCTTTCTTCCCTCTCCCTGCTTAAAACACTGTGTCAGGACCAGACCCCAGGGAGCGACCCACCTGGAGATGACGATTTGAATGTTACTGCTGAGGTCCTGTGATAATCATCAGTTCTCTTTCTGCCTGCTCCCGCTCTGAGGCGCTTAGGAACTGGATCCAGGAATCAGGCAGGTGGGCACAATAGATCGGCTTCAGATGGATCCGAGTTGAGTTGGAAGCTGGGGCTTAGGTGTGTGGCCACAGTCTGGGATAATGCTTCACTCTGGGCTTGAACCCCTCACCAAGTTACTGGCATACGGAGTTGCCATAGGCCTTCCTGGAGGGGTGGAGCCTGCCGTGGGGAATATGGAATAGTAGGAAGGGGCTAGATTTTAGAAGGCCTTGAATGCCGAGCTAAAATGTCTAAATTTGGGCTTTACATTTTACAGGGGTTGTTGAAGATTCTTTTGAGCAGATGACATGTCCTAACCAGCTACATTCTTTCAGAGGATTGATTTGGGATAAAAGAACGTTTGGAAAAGGAAGGGATGGTTCAGAAAAAAACTGATAAGAAGACACAAAGTAATAACTACCAGAAGACAGTGGCCCAAATTTAAGCATTGCTCCCCAGGACCCATTCCACAAGGTTCTCAGGCCTCTCTCATGAGATCTTATGCCGACTTGCACTCACATTAGATACATGGTTAAGCATATCCATGTGTTTTTGCAGATAGTAATTTTTATAACTATTAAATAATTCATGCTGACATTGTTTTCCCTCTTGTGTTCTTGAAAAAGATGCTGTTTACTACACAGGTGGTGGTGAAAATAAATTAGCTATCGGCTTCGCCATCCCTCTTCCAATCTTGCCGCATCATGTGGGGGATGCCAGACGCAGCTGGCCACCTTTCTGCAAATGCTATTTTTAGTGGAATATGCGCTAAGCTTTTTCAAAACCAGACCTTTTAAAAAAATTACGGCTTTTATTTTCATTTTAAAAATTCCTCTTTCATTCCACTAAAGCTCATCTCAGTGAAATGGGTTCAGAGTGGGTTGTAGTAATTCTGTCTCTCGCCCATTCTCCTCTCTGAGATGCTGCTGGCTCCATCTGCGGCCAGCCCCTGCCAAAAGGGAAGCAAGTGGCTGCTGTCCTCAGAGCCCCGTGCCTACCCAGAAGCCCCGTGTTGGGCTCTCTGGTCAAGATGGCTCTACCTCGTCCATTCATTAGCAGCCCCTAGGGAGCCCACACTACCTGCCAGTTTTAAATCGCCTGGACAGGAAAGTTTACAACCCTGCTCCGCTATTTTTAGGGACTGCTGGCGTTGAGTCAGCCTTTCTGCTGGCTTTGTGCGCCCCCGGTTCGCTCTTTCTCATGCCGTCTTTTTCAGCAGGAGCCAAGGGCTCACATCTTCAGACAGTGAGCGCGACGTCTCCCTTCCCTCTCGCCAGCTCCGCTTTGATCTGCACCCCCCTCTGTCGCCTTCATGGGACAAGGGCAGGTTTTTAGGGTCCATATTTTCTTGCTCTTCTTGATAGAAGCCTCCCCCCAACCATGCACATTAACACGGATGGAGCTGGAAGCGCCTCCTCTTGTTCACAGTTTTGCATTAATGTAGCTATAAGTGAGAATTGTTTTTTTAAAAAAATCACATCTATGTTCAAATATGCCTTTAATCTAAAAATAATTACATTTAAATTACTTTAGAGAGAATGATATAAAGGAGACTTAAATGTTTAGCTGTAAATTGATTCTCACTCTTCATTTTTTATCCAGAGTACCGCAGTGACTGGCATAGAAAAGATGCTTGATAAATGCTTGATGGTGGAAGGAATAAATGAATAAATTCAAAGGTATTAATAGTTTGGAGATTTCTCCCTCGCAAGGGCAGAACTTGTAATGTAATACACAGAGTTTTTCTTTAATAAATTGCAAATGGTGGCATTTCAGGCATCTGCCCTGGGGTAGCATCAGAAATGTTTTAGGCAACTGGGTTATGTTATAGTCATTGGGATGATTTCTGTCTTAAATTACCCCAAACTCAATTTAAACAGTAGAGCAAATGTGTTACCTCTATAACAAACAGTCTTTGGATAGGCCAGGTCTGAAATTAATTATTGCAGTGGCTCAATAACATGTTTAAGGTCTGTGCGTACTTTCCATTTTCTTCCCTGCTGCGCTCAGGGTAACAGCTTTGCCATGATGGGCTCACTCTCCTCATGGTTGCAAGGTGGCTGCCACAACTCCAGTATCACATGCAAATATGACATTGTTCAACAGAAGAGTTTCTCCAATGCCTCTTTCAGCAGTACAGAATTCTTTCCCAGAAGCTCCTTAGAGAATGCCC
The DNA here is from genome assembly GCA_004363605.1 of Indri indri. Classification (NCBI taxonomy): domain Eukaryota; kingdom Metazoa; phylum Chordata; class Mammalia; order Primates; family Indriidae; genus Indri; species Indri indri. Next base: position 31,208 of record RJWJ010012794.1, read on the forward strand.
ATTGCATCTTTTTGGTGAGAGTGGGGTCATGTGCCCACTTCTAAACTAGCCACTGCCAGCAGAACTGCTACCACTGTCATGGCTTCCATCATTCATGATTTACCACTGAGCCATGTGGTTTGGGGACAGACACCTGGACAGCAGTAGGACCCTCCAGCAAGGAAGAAGGGAGGAAGAGCTATTGGGTAGGCCAACAACAGTGTTGGCCCTGGTGCCACTCACAGGCCAGGCCTGAATCCTGGCAAAGCCAAATAACTTTCTTGTCATTTTCCTGGGAGATTTTATAAACAAGGGAAATGCTTAGACAAATTTCATTGAGAAAATCACCCCAAGCTTTGATTAGCTAATGAGCAATGTATCTGGGTGCTAAGGGCACCCCCACCTTTCTCATTTCCTTACTCTGTTAGGCCCCTTTTATCAACATTCAGTTGTATTCTGTGACTTTTTTTCGTATTTGGTTGGGAATTATTGTGGTTGAGGGATCTATAGTCTATTCTGCAGTTCAGCAACAGAGGTTATTCATTCACTTGTTTACTAAATACTTATTATGCTTTTATTAGGTGCCGCGGACACCAAGATGGAAAAAGATAAGGTCATTGTCTGTCGAGAGGAAAGATACTGGGGAGACCCCTTCCCTGCTGAGGAGAAAATCTACTAAAAGTACCTGGGCAGCAGAGGGGAGTCCAGGAACATTCCAGAGGAGGAGTGAGTTGAGCTGCATATAAGAGTTGAGCAAGCGTTTGCCAGGCAAAGAGAGAGGGCGGCATGACAAAGCCACGGCCGTGACCCACGGGGAACACAAAGCTCCACGTGCCCAGAGCAGGAGGAGGGTGAAGAGGTGGGCATGTGGAGACAGAGGACAGAAGTGGGCGGGTAAGCCAGGCTATAGCAGTGTCGTGCTGTGGCAAGAGGACGGGCTCTGAAGTCAGGCCCCAGTTTGAGTCCAGGTCCCACAGTTGCAATAGCTCAATGGTCGTATTAGTGTCCCAGGGCCGCCCTAACAAATTACTACAAACTGAGTGGCTTAAAACAAGTATTCCCTCCTGCTTCTGGAGGGCAGAAGTCCAAACTCAAGGTGCTGGCAGGCCGGCTCCCTCTGAAGGCTCTGAGAGAGGATCCGCGCCACGCCCCTCTCCAGGTCCGCAGCTGCCGGCAAGCGCCAGTGTTTCTCAGCTCGGGGCTTTAGTCTCTGCCCCCAGTCTCCGCCTCTGGCTTCGCAGGCCTTCCTTCTCCACGTGCCTCTGTCTGTTTCCCCTTCTCCTCTCTTCTGAGGGCCTGTCATTGCATTTAGGGCTCACCTTGACCCAGGATGAGCTCATCTCAAGATCTTACCTTCAGCACATCTGCAAAGACCCTGTCCCAGATAAGGTCACATTCTGAGGTTCTGGGTGGCCTCTCTTTGGTGGACTATTAATGCAACCACTGTGGTAGTCTGAGGCGATTTACTTAACTTCTCTAAGCACATTTCCTTATCCATAGTACAGGGATAAAATATGTATCCTAATGGGTTATTGCAAGATTCAAATGAAATCCTTTTTAATAGCTTAGGAAGTACTTGGTCTATATTAAGTGCTCAATAAATGGCAGGAACTTGGACTTTATCCTATAGGCAACAGAGGGCTTCAAAAAGTAGGCATTCGAGGAGGGGGAAAAAGAAGTTGTCCTCTTTTTGACAGCTGTGTCCCGATGTAATAGTCACAGTCTCTTAGCACGGGGTGCTGCAGAGCTGCGGCTGCTCCCTCAGGAGCAGTGATGGTGACGAGATTGTCAGGGTGGAATGAACATGCAGATATGCCAGGGGGTGGGGGCTGCCCAGAGCCGCCGAGCCTATACATCCATATCCATCTGAAAACCCGGAGTTAAATGGCGCCCCTGCCTGCCGTCCTGGAAGGCATGCACTAAGACCGCTCCAGCAGTAGGGGCAGAGCCCAAGGCTGGAAAAAGGAAGGGAAAGGAATGAAGCGAGAGAAACCCGCAGACCTGCGGAGTGCCAGAATTGGGAGGGTCTTGCAGGTCAGAGGGACCCCTCAGAGGTTTGTCGATAAGAGAACAGAAGCCTGGAGAAGTGCAAAGGCTGCCCAGGGGCCCTCAGCTTTGACGGTCAAAGCCAGATATTGAACCCAGGACGTTCTCACTATAAAACACGTGTTCTTTCCTGTTGCTTGTCCAACTTAAGCAGGAAAGAGATTTAGCGGAGGGACGTCAGGGGACAATAAATTATGTGTTCTTTGAGAGCAGAGAACGTGTCCTGTACTAGGGGTTCTCAAACATTACAGTGCATCAGAATCATCTTGTGGGCTTGTTCAAATACAGATTGCTGGACCCCAGAGAATCTGATTCAATAGGCCCGGGTGCGTTTCTAACAAGCCCCAGGTGACGCAGAGGGAGCTGGTGCTGGGATCCCACTTTGAGAATCACTGTCCTGCACATTTATTTCCTCAGTTCCTGAAGCACTGCTGCGCTTTGCAGATTGTAAGGTGCTCAGTAAGTCCTGTCGCAATGCATCCTATGCTTTTGAAAATGAAGCTTATCTCTTTGAGTTATAAAGACTGCCAAAGACTTCATACCAACTGATGACGTTGATTGAGGTTGCTGGTGAGTTGTCAGGTCTTCCTGCCGAGTACTTTAAATCATGACATAAATTAGTTTGATTTCCATTGAATCTATCCCAGTAAATACATTTTACGAAACCCCAAACCCTGTTTCATTAAGCATTTCCTGGCAATATGGTGGGTATACTCTATGGTGCAAGATTTAAAAAAAAAAATTTTTTTAAAAGAGAGTCTGTTCTACCGCCCAGGCTGGAATGCAGTGGCATCATCATAGCTCACTGCAGCCTCGAACTCCTGGCTCAAGCAGTCCTCCTGGCTCAGCCTCCCAAGTAGCTGGGACTATAGGTGTGTGCCACCATGCTCAGCTACTTTAAAAAAATTTTTTTTGTAGAGATGGGGGTCTCACTATGTTGCTCAGGCTGGTCTCGAGCTCCTGGGCTCAAGCCATCCTCCTACCTTGGCCTCCCAAAGTGACTGGTGCAAGATTGAGGAGCCTCGGTAACTTCATCTGGTCTATAGGGAAAATCACAAGAAGCGAATCACCTTTATGCCTCTTATAGTGAAAACAGAGTGTGATTTTAAGAGTCTTTAGTCTTTATCAATCAACATACTTAGTGAGTGCCTCACTGTGAGGAGTCCTATGAGAGACGAGACTTTGAGACGTCGTCCCTGCCCCAAGAGCTAACAATCCAGTTGAGGAGATGAGATTGGAGGGCGGGGTCCTAAGGGGTGTGAGGAAGGCTCAGGTACTGGAGGCTGTATAAGAGCCCTACCCACTCGCACCCTTTCCTGGGGTCAACACGGCACCAGGCCAGACTTTGTTATCATAACTTGTGGACAGTTTATTGGCTGGAGTATCTCTTCCCAACTTGAAAATGACCGCAGTGAGAGTATTTACACCATGGAAACTGGGCAAAAGCTACAATTCAGGGCTTCCCCGCCGCCCTTCCTGGGAGCCAGTTTGCCAGCACTCCAGTAACTCCTCGGACCTCACAGGAAACGTCAAGGTAGCTTGGGAGGTTGCAATTTGAAGGGAAGCCTGGCGTGAAGTTGGGTCTGACGTGGCACAAGAGCCCTACAGTGGTGATGGCTGGAACAGGGGCCTTAGGGGATGGGCCTCGAGGCTGGGTTGGGGAAGGGGGCCAGAGTTACCCACCCTCCAGGTGGGCAGGGCACAGAATAGGAAAGGCCTAGGGCCAGCCTGGACGACTAGGAGGACTAGTGCTTGGACCTCAAGCCTGGAGGCCACGGAGGGACCAATGACATCGGCAGCAGATCACAAGTCAAACCAGCCGGAGGGCAGCCAAGGCCACGAGGGTAGGGGACACAAGTGGACAGAACACTTCTGCTGGCCAGAATGAGAGTCAAGGGAGCCCCGCCCCAACTCTAGATCTCCCCTGGGGAAGAGGGGAAAAGTGTGAGGAGGAGGGGATTTTGCATTCACCGAGTTTTAATCTTGAGTTGATTGTGCTTAAACCCAGAAGTGACTAACTTACTTTAAGAGGCAAATTTTAAGTTTTCTAGTCCGTGGTGAAAATGTGAGCTTGGGGAGCCAAGACAACTCCCATTTTATAAGAATAAAGGATGTTTTTGAACATCTAAGTCTAAAAATTTCAAACCTTCGGAAAATCAGATACCATTATCACAATTTCGTGTAGTAAGAATTTAAGGGTTTTCTTTAATTAAAAGAAGGTTCAGGCTGGGCGCGGTGGCTCACGCCTGTAATCCTAGCACTCTGGAAGGCCGAGGCGGGCAGATTGTTTGAGCTCAGGAGTTCGAGACCAGCCTGAGCAAGAGCAAGACCCCATCTCTACTAAAAGTAGAAAGAAATTAGCTGGACAACTAAAAAAAAAACATATATATATATATATATATATATATAAATTAGCCAGGCATGGTGGCGCACACCTGTAGTCCCAGCTACCTGGGAGGCTGAGGCAGTAGGATCGCTTGAGCCCAGGAGTTTGAGGTTGCTGTGAGCTAGGCTAACGCCACAGCACTCTAGCCCAGGCAACAGAGTGAGACTCTGTCTCAAAAAAAAAGAAAAGAAGGTTCAGCTGGGTGTGGTGGCACACACCTTAGTCCCACCTACTTGGGAGGCTGAGATGGGAGGATCACTTGAGACCTGGAGTTCGAGGCCAGCTTGAGTGACAGAGTAAGACCCTTCCCCCATTCCCCCCAAAAAGATGGTTCGACAATGCCCATTATTTTAAACTTTAGGAAAAACATAATTTATTAAATAATTTTTTTGTTTTTTTCTCTTTTTTGGGTGGGGGTGTTGCAGTAGAATTACATGCAAGAGGTCTTAAGGACCTAGTTTTTATTGTCTTTGTAAAATTTCATAAAATAGCTTTTAGGAAGGACCTTATTCATTATTCAACCTAATGGCCTCACCTAATAATGGAGGAAACCTAACCTCAGAAGGTGAATCTGCTTGCCCGAGGCTGCTCCGTTAACTAACGGGAGAAGAGATTCTATCCCAAGTCTTCTCGTTTCAATTCTACTGCTTCTGTGTTACATGAGGGCGAGTTTACGGATATGTAACTACATTAAGTGGATCTGAAACTCCAGCCGGAGAGCACTGATTTGCTATGTTCACTTTCCAAAAAACTTTTAAGGGACTAAAAGCTTTTTTCCCTTTAGTCTGAAATTTCTACTAATGTAAAGGAGCAAGTTTTAATTACAGCCTAGAGCCACCACACTGTAATGTAAAAGTCCCGCAAACAGCTTCAGAGTGAGTTTTTTTGTTGTTTTGTTTTCTAAACTGGTGCTTTTTAGTTTTGTTTTATACAGCCTTTAAGATGATCGAAGTGCTGTAGTTGACATTCACTGGGAAAACTCAAATGATATAGACAGGAATAGAGCAAAAAGAGAAGCCATCCTGACTCCCCCCTTCCCCCCGCCAACCTAAATCGCACTCCCTGGAGACAATCGCTCATCCGTAAAATTGGGATAACATAAAAATAAAAGACATCCATGTTCTTAAAATCTGGTTGTTTCTATCACTGGGAACATCTCTTTGGCTATCTAAGGTGATTTAATATCTAATGCTTTCTACTATCTGCTGTCTTTCTAACTGTTCTCGGGAGCCCAGCCTCCCACTCCATCTTACCAAGTCTGTCTTCCTCTTTTTTTGGGCAGCCCCCACCCAACCTAGAAGTCTTGTTCATTTCTAACCAAAAGCGGCTCAGCTCTGCCTCATGACACAAGGCCACGGCATTTTCCCTGATGTCTAAAACCTCATCAGGATGCCTCATTAAACAGAGTCCCTGCCCAGCACTGCCCTCAGCACAGACGCCCAGCAGGAGCTCTTAACCCACAGTTTTCTTGAACCCGATTCACTTTCTCCGGCAACGTGTTCTCCTCCAGCAGCGCCTGTGAGCAGCAGAGAGTAGCGTGGGGATATATCGTCTTTGGATATAAGCTCTGCCATCTTCCTCAGGAGGCAGAACTGCCCATTAGCTTGCTATTATAAGTGATGTTATCAATGTGAACTTATAAATTTATCCTAATGAAATGTTGCTTATAACTGTTTTATATGTGGGGTCCCATGTTGGAGTTTACTGAAAATATAATGCCATCTCAGCAGTTTCTGTTCTGCTTCCACCGTGGTTGCAGTTTGTTCAGTTTTTCTGTGGAATGCTGCTCACATTTGAACTAAATAGGACTTTTAGAGAGATGGGGTGGCCAGATGCTTAAAGTATAGAATTAAACAGTAATGAGATTTGATCCTGGCTCCACTTAACATCTCTGAGCCTTAGCGTTCTCACTTGTAAAATAGAGATTATATACAGCCCTTAGATCCTAGCAAAAATTAAATGAGAATAATCTAGATAAAATTTGACCAATAGCCACCATGGGGTAAGAGGCGGTTGTTTATAATAAATATTAAATACATAAACACTGTAAATGTTGGTTCTGTATGTTCAAGGCTGGGAATGATGACTTAACTCCATGCTCAGTTTTCTGAGCTTAACCAAAAGTATCAGTATTTTGGTTCAGGGTGGACAAGTATGAGGTAGGTGATTATGGGCAAGCTTACACTTAATATTTTGATTTGTGCGAGGCCCCGTATCCCTGCTTTCTCAATTTGTCAATCTGTCACTTGCCAAGGTTCTGTTGGCCAGCACAATACCAACATCCCACCTCCATCCTCCTACCCCTCAAAAAAGTGATTTTAGATCTTTAAAAGCCTAAAAAATAAACCAAAAAAAAAAAAAGAAAGAAAAAGAAATACAGAGAATATAGGGTTCTGTCGCTAAAAAAACATTTGATAACCGCTGACTTGGAGCTTTTCTATTTGCTCTCTGCTAATCAGAATGGAGACAGTTTATTCTTTCCTTTATTTTCCTTTTGATCCACTGAGATGCTTGCTTTCTTCAATATTTATTCAATTAACCTTTCATTCTCTTAGACTCTGAAACCAGCAGAATGTTGACATCCTGACATCTGAGGACGTAAGACCAGACCCTCTCAATTTCTCTGTCATAGCAGATTTTTACTTTCTCTTCCCTGATACAAATGCTTTCATGGGCTGCACCTGCTGATTTTATAAATATCACTAACAACTAATTGTTTTGGATGCAGGGAGAAATTTTCTTAAAGTCATAGCATCCTTTAGAATAGTCAACTGATCAGAATTTTAACTTGGTGATATTTTAGGTACACACTCTTTGTATAACTAAAACAACAAACTTAGATTTTAGACATTTTTTCTCAAAACAAACACAAATTTATCAACTGCTTTGGAAGAATACATTAATATTTTCATTACAAATATAAAAATTTTTATATAAAGAAACTCCTAACTAAAGGCTAGAACTATTTCCTTCAGGCCAACCCAAAGAACTGAGTTTTGCATAATGATAATGGTTGAGTCTTCAAAAAGAATACATACAGCATTTTAACAACCTATATGATGTTTAGTATGTAGTAGCAGTAAGAGTATTAATTATGAAATTGCATATCTTGAAGAATTTTCAAAAATGCCAACTTGCTTCTTCAGAAATAAACCTATAGGAAATAAAACCTAAAGAAAAGAACTCTTCATTTTTATTTTTGAGACAAGGTCTCGCTCTGTTGCCCAAGCCGGAGTGCAATGGCATGATCATAGCTCACTGCAGCCTTGAACTCCTGGGCTCAAGTGATCCTCCAGGCTCAGCCTCCTGAGTAGCTGGGACCACAGACACATGCTACTATGCTCAGCTAATTTTTTTTCGTAGAGATGGGGTCTCCCTATGTTGCCCAGGCTGATCTCAAACACTTGGCCTCAAGGGATCCTCCTGCCTTGGCCTCCCAAGGTGTGAGCCATTGCATCAGGCCTAGAACTCTCTTTAAAACACAAATTTTTAAAAAATGACACTAGAATGTAAGATCCATATGGCAGTGATTTTTGTCAGTTCTGTGCTCTGTTATATCTCCAGTACCTAGAACAAGACCTGACACATAGTAGGTACTCAGTAAATAAATGGGGAATGAATATTTTAACAATAAAGTTTGATGAAAAATTTAAGAAACTGGCCGGGCGCGGTGGCTCACGCCTGTAATCCTGGCTCTCTGGGAGGCCAAGGTGGGCAGATTGTTTGAGCTCAGGAGTTCGAAACCAGCCTGAGCAAGAGCGAGACCCCGTCTCTACTAAAAATAGAAAGAAATTAATCGGACAACTAAAAATATATAGAAAAAATTAGCTGGGCATGGTGGCACATGCCTATATTCCCAGCTACTTGGGAGGCTGAGGCAGCAGGATCGCTTGAGCCCAGGAGTTTGAGGTTGCTGTGAGCTAGGATGATGCCACGGCACTCTAGCCCGGGCAACACAGTGAGACTATGTCTCAAAACAAAACAAAACAAAAAATTTAAGAAACTAGAGGCGCCCCTGACAGGCAAAGGATCAACTGGAAACGAAAAGGCCAGATAACAATTTTGCATCTTAAATTGACCCTGAAGGAAACTGTATAAGCCCAATTTTTCTTTTCCATTTACAACTGGTTATTGGTTTATAACACAGCTAAAGACTCCAGGTGAGAAACACCAAGTAATTGGATGTACTTTAATATATAAAATGTTATAACGTACTTACCAAATGTTAGACCAGTCTACGGACCACAGCTTTCTCATCCCACTGACGATCTTTGATGGCCATTATTTTCTAATACTCTGTTAGCTGCAAGTAACAGAAAGCAGACTCCAACCAACTTAAGCAGTAAACAAGGGGGTAATTCATTGGAAGGACTCTGGGGTGGCTGATGATCTTGATGAACACCCAGTTCAGGAGCCACCCTCAAGGACTAGAGGGAAAGGCTTAAAGCCATCAGGACTCTGCCACTCTCTGAATGCCTGCTTCACTCTCTCAATTTGTTTCCATGAGTTTGGAATCAAGGCTGCCACATAGGCAAGACTCCTCCTGTTTTCCTCTCCTGGGAGGAAATCTGCCTTCCTAGCTCCCTCCCTGGGAGGAACGCTGGTTGATTGAGCTTGGGTCACATTCCCATCCTGTGGACTGATATCTGTGGCCAGGGAAGGATGGGTCCTATAAGATTTTGAGCATTTTGAGCATGTTTCCCCTTTAGAACATGTTAGCAAGATGGAGGGATAGAGCAGTTCCCCAAAAGAGGAGTGGACTACTCTCAGGAGAGAGGTGGGCTGGACAGATAAAACAATCAATGTTTGTCGTGCACAATGTCTGTCGTTGACAATGCAAAGTAAAGCTCTAGTTTGCAGCCTTCAGAGATAGGCGGCCTGCTGTGGACCGGGCCTAGAAGACTTTCCCTTTCATATCCCAGGGTGATAACAGTCCTGTGAGTTAAGGGTTCTTGTGGTCCAGGGACCAGTTAACTGAATTTATTAGCCAAAATCTACACTATTAAAATGAGTTAACAACAATTTTGTCTGACTTACAAAGGCAAACATAGTATTAGTATCGTTCTTTAAGGGATCAAAACACTTTTATCAAAACTTAATAAGGTTAGGCCGGGCGCGGTGGCTCACGCCTGTAATCCTAGCACCCTGGGAGGCCGAGGCGGGCGGATCGCTCTGAGCTCAGGAGTTCGAGACCAGCCTGAGCAAGAGTGAGACCCCGTCTCTACTAAAAAAAAATAGAAAGAAATGATACGGACAACTGAAAATACATATATAGAAAAAACTAGCCGGGCATGGTGGCACATGCCTGTAGTCCCAGCTACTTGGGAGGCTGAGACAGTAGGATTGCTCAAGCCCAGGAGTTTGAGGTTGCTGTGAGCTAAGCTGACACCACGGCACTTGCCCCAGGCAAGAGAGTGAGACTCTGTCTCAAAAAAAAAAAAAAAAAACTTAATAAGGTTAGAATAGCCATGAATTGATGAATAAAATTTCCTCCATTCTACTGACTGGAAACTAAAGCAAAATGTTTTACCGAGGCTCACAGTTGATGAGGAACTGGACTGGCTTCTAGCCTAGTATGTTTTCCATTAAAGACCAGTGT
>RJWJ010012795.1:0-41223 GCA_004363605.1 Indri indri
AATTTAGTTCCTGTTTTACATTTTTAATGTGCACATTTAGGTGTAATTATTCAGTACATAAATTTCCCCAATTTAATAGGAATCAGATAGCACATGTTCTGAAAAAATAAAAGGGAGGTGTTAGAACCAATTAAATCAATGATCCTTGAGCTAAGATGGGCTATAGGAATAAATTGTAATGGACCGAAACTTCATCAGTTCCAACGTTTACCATAACACTCATAAAATATAGTATAACTGATCAATAATTCATAATAAAATATTAATATGTCAAAAATAGAGAATGCATGATACTGAAATATATGTTTAAGTAGTGTTTGACAAAAATACATAGGCATGTTAATATTAATGTCAATACTGCATTCTAACTATGTTTTGTGCTCAATTAACATGACTAACAAATTCAATGATCTCTATCTAGTTATACTTTTAGTTGGCACTATCAAAGAATCTACCATTTGGCACTTTATAATTTAAACATTTCCAATGCAGAGTATATTGGGGAGTTTTGCTTTGCAATGATGTTAGATATTTGCATTTGTCTATACAAATTATGTACAGATATAATTCAAATAAATTTAAAAATTTTAATGAAAATGATTTAAATTTGATTATGGCTCACCAATTTATCAATGTATAAGAGAAAAGACATAATAAAGAAATAGTTCACTACAAAGACTAAGAAATATGTATTATATTTTTTATTTTGAAATAAATAAAGACAGAGTTTACTCAGAAGTTACAACATTTCTATAAAACACATTTTCTAAGCCAGTTTAAAATTTCATAATTCTGGAGAAAAGGGAATGATTCATAAACTATGTCACAAGCCACATACGTCTAGGTCCAAACAAGTTTGCTGATATTAGGAAAAAAGGACATTGTGCTATATCAGAAAAGTATGTGTTTAGACATAAAAAATAAAGAGCAAACATTGAAGTTTTTTCTCCTTTGTTTTGCAAATTTAAAATTAATTCTCGTTCTAAGACCTCACAGCATTTTTGTTTGGTTGGTTGGTTTTAGGAAAGTTCTTATTGTGAATAATGGAAACTTTAAATATGCAAGGTCACCAGAAGCCCACACTATTGGAATGTATATTTCAGCCACATGGTTCCAGATTTTCAAACTAAAGAAGGACCTACAATTTGATCCAGCAATCCCATTACTGGGCATCTACCCAAAAGAACAAAAGGCATTGTATAAAAAAGACATCTGCACTCGAATGTTTATAGCAGCACAATTCCCAATTGCCAAGATGTGGAAACAACCCAAGTGCCCATAAATACATGAGTGGATTAATAAAATGTGGTATATGTATACTATGGAGTTCTACTCAGCCACAAAAAACAATGGTGATCTAGCACCTCTTGTATTCTCCTGGATAGACCTGGAACCCATTGTAGTAAGTGAAGTATCCCAAGAATGGAAAAACAAGCACCACAAACTGGTATTAACTGATCAACACTTAAGTGCACATATAGTAGTAACATTCATCAGGTGTCAGGCAGATGGGAGGGGTGAGGAGGGGATGGGTATATACACACCTAACGGGTGTGGTGTGCACCATCTGCTGGATGAACACGCTTGAAGCTCTGACTCAGGCGGGGCAAAGGCAATGTATGTAACCTAAACATTTGTACCCCCATAATATGCTGAAATAAAAATTAATTAATTAATCAATTAATGGAAAGGACCAGAGTTTACAACTATTTAGTTAGAATAGGCAAATTATACTACAGGATAGAAAACATCTTTGAAAATGTTATTTACTTTTGTCTTGCTGAAAGGTAAGTAATATGCTGGGTAACTCTAAGGGTTAGTTTAGGTGGCAGATATGTCAACTTGCCCTAAATTTCTTCAAAATAGTTTTGGCACAATTTATTCAATGTTCTTAAGGCCTTAAAATTTTGCTTTAATATGTTTGCTTTTAAAAAATAACTTTCAATGTTATCATTGAGGTGGCTTGTATTGTGTCAAATTGGATAAACTGACATGGTTGCTCAAAATTCCCTTCCCTGTAGGTTTCAGGTTAAAGGGCACCAAAGAAATATTTTATATGAGATTTGAAGTGAAAGCGAAACCAAAAGTAAAGCATCACCTGGAAGGTCAGCACATGGTCACCAGGTGCAGTTCATGTGTGCTGTGATTTAAATCCAGGCTTGCCTCAGTGGCACCGCTGGGCCTGCAGCTGCTCCACTTTCTCCTGGAGCCTCCTTCAGCTTCTGCGATTCATAGGCCAGGTCACGTGTTCAGCTCTGTGATGAAGAACTCCAGTTTCTCCATTGAAGGACACCACCATCCACCGACATCAATTCAGAGTTGGTGAGAGACTGACTTGGGTATAAATTCATCCTTGCGGGTTCATGCTTTTCTCTTTATGTTGTTTTTCCTCCCAACTGCCTGCCTTACAGACTTTAAGTCCCAGCATCAGACACAAAGTGACTCTACAGAGACCAGAGAATGGTAAGTAAGTGTGTGTGTGTGTGTGTGTGTGTGTGTGTGTGTGTGTGTTTGTGTAAGAGTACTCCTTTTCTGAACTCTGATTGATACAATTTCTAATGTCAGTTGCAAGATACTATCTAAGAGAGTGTCAGTAAAATGCCTTTTATAATATACTCTTTTCTTGGGTTCAATTAAATGATAAAATTTATTCTTAAAGTGGTAAGTTTTCAAAATTGCACATACTAATAAATGAGTTCAGCAGTGTGGCAGGACATAACATTTTTTTTAAATTAAGGTATAATTGACAAATAAAAATTATGTATATAAAACATGGTATTTTGATATATATGTACATTGTGAAATAGTTCAATAAAGCTAATTAATATATCCATCACGTCACATACTTATTGTTTTCTGTGGTGAGAACATTTCAAAATCTACTCTTTTAGCAATTTCCAAGTATTTAATACATTGTTATTAACTATAGTCACTATGCTGTACAATAAGTCTCTCAAACTTATTTTTCCTGTCTAACTATAACTTTGTACTCTCTTACCAACATCTTCCCATACACATACCTCCAGCCTCTGGCAACCACCATTCTAGTCCATGTCTAAGAGCTCAACATTTTTAGATTCCACATACAAGTGATCATACAGTATTTGTCATCCTGTGACTGGCTTATCTCTCTTAGCATAATGTCCTTCAGGTGCATCCATGTTGCCCCAATGACAGAATTTTCTTCCCTTTTAAAGCCTGAATAATATTTCATTGTGTGTGTGTATAAATAAATAAACATAGTGTGTATATGTATGTGTGTATATATATATATATATATATATATCTATCTCACATTTTCTTTACATTTATCTGTCAATGGATACTTAGGTTGATTCCTTATCTTGGCTATGATGAATAATGCTGCAATGAGCACAGGAGTGCAGATATCTATTCAACATACTAATTTCCATTTCTTTGGATATATTTCCAGTAGTGAGATTACTGGATTATGCAGTAGTTCTATTATTTTTAATCCTTTCAGTAACCCCCATACTGTTTTCTATAATAGCTCTACTAATGTACATTCCCACCAACAGCGTATAAGGTTTTATTTTTCTTCCACAGCAGAATATAAGATTGATACACAAAAATCAATGCTACTTCTAAAAATAAAAATAAGAAAAATCCATTAATAATAACAGCAAAAATAATACGATACCTAGGAATAAATTTAACAAAAAAGGGCATAGCTTGTAACTTGAAATCTACAAATCATTGTTCAAAGAAAAAAGAGGACTAAATAAATGTAAAGACACTCCTTAAAAACTGAGTGTTTTACATGCAAAATTGTGCGCAGTATTAATATATCTATACCTGTCTATATATATCAGCTTATGGTAGAAAACCATAGCTAAGGAGCAGCACAGACTTACCCATACAAAGTGATCTGGTTTACAATATTCTGTTGACAATGCCAATAAATGATAAAGAAATGAACATGTTACAATGTAACTGACCACATGCACAATTCCATGAATTAAATCTGTTTCCTGTGTTAATCAGTATTCTTAAATTTAAAAGAATTTATAATGGAAACGTCAAAAAAAAATTGAGTGTTTTAAACATAACCAAGTTTGTTATCCGGTCCCTCTGGGCTTCACCATCTCTACCTACACACCTGTCTCTATCGTGCACTGCAGATTTTGGATCATTAGAAGAATTGTTTATACACTAATGTCTTTCTCAGTCTTCCCCTTCCTGCTTGTTCTGTTCTTTCCTTTTTGCACTTTGTGATTCAGGGGAGAACTATAAATTGTCCTATCTTCCTCAGCCAAGTTTTGAGTCAATTTAAAATACTAAAGGAAAAAACACATGCAGATCTACATTATCTGATAAATATTAGAAAACATAACATAGTGCAGACAAGTGGGTTCAAAACACTGAACCGCAGAATTAGACAAAAAATTTAACTTATACCAGTAATTCTGGCAAACTTAAGCTCTAAGCTCATGACACAATTAAAGGTAATAAAGGACACATGCTTTTTCAGGAACGCCAGTTCCCACAAAAAAAGGGAAAGAAAGAATCAAGGGTATAGCAAGCATTTCCTTTCTGTCCTTCTAAATTCACCGCAGCTACTGCCTTGAGACACAGTGTGTGAGTAAGCAGAGAGCCCAGAAGTTTTACACTCTCAGTTGTCCCTCAACATCGAAGAAAATGTTAGAATGTAAGAAATACAACAGCTAAGATCCATGGCCCTTGAATAAAATTCTTCCATTATAAAAGGCTTCAATTACTTGGATCCTTTTTCCCCATAATAATAACGATAGAACTAAAACACAGAATCGTCACCAAAGTTTTTATTTATTCAGTTTGTAAAATGAAACAGCCCAGTATAGTACTGTCTGACAATCTTAGACAACATACTGCTTCTTAGTCAATTTACTGTCTCATTCTCTAAGATGACTGATTCATGCTCTCTTCTGTATCCTAAGCTTCATCAGGCATCACACTTTTAGATGATTAACTCAGACATTTTCCACTGACAGGATGTAAATAACCAGAAGTGAATATTTCATCTCTGCACTACCACATCCCAATGAACTCCATCTTGCCAGTTTTAATGATTTGTTCGTTGTCTTCATGTTATTTAATTTCTTGAAAGCATTTGACATGGTTGATTACCCTTTCTTCTTTACAAGCATTTTTTTTTATTCACTGCAGGTAGAATATATACTCCCAGTATCCCTTTACCTCCTCAGATGCTCCTTCTCAATTTTTGTCAACGGTTCCCCCTTAGAAGTGAGTAAGGACTCACTTATAAATGTTCTCATGATTTTTAACTTTGATCATAGACTCCTTTCACTATTCTCTCACATCCTAGGTAATCGTATCATCTTTCATATTTTTAAATATCTCCCATTTGCTAGAGATTCACACTTTAATTTTTTTAACTTGTTCTCCCAAAGCGCCAGAATTACATTTACAGATGTCTACTGAACATCTGTCTAATTGGATGTCTAAGTATTACACCAGATATAACAGTATAGAACTGAATTCTTCATCCTACAATTCAACAAAACTCCGTGTTTACCCAGTTTTCCTCATTTCAGTAGAAGACAACAGCATTCATTTGAGGTCGGCTTGGATTTCCCTCATTTTTCACTCCTCACATTTAAACCATCAGAAAATCTTACTATTTCTACCATTATTCTTACCAAATCAGAAGAATTCTCATAGTGCCACTCCTACTTATAACCCTGCAGTGACTTTTCATCAGACACTGACATGGTATTAGTTTTCTGTTGCTGCATACCAAATTACTATAAATTCAGTGCCTTAACACAGCAATCATTTATTATTTCACAGCTGTATTCCAAGACTCCAGACATAGTTTAGTGGGATTCTCTGCTTGATGTCTCATAAGGCTACATCACGTGTTGGCCAGGGCTCAGGTGAGACTCACATGACTCTTTCAAACTCAACCCAAATCACACAACTGTGGGTTGAATTCCTTTCCTTGTAGCTGTAGAACTCATAGCAGCTTGTTTCTTCAATGCTACCAAGAGAAGGTCTCTGCTGCTTCAAGTTTCCTCCTTCTAGATCCTCTTATAAAAGGACTTGGCTGATTAGATCAGGTCCATCAAGGATTATCTCTACTTTGATGAACTCACAGTCAACTCATTAGGGGATTTAATTTCATCTGCAAATTCCCTTCACTTTTTCCATATAGTGTAACATAATCATGGGAGAGGCATCCACCATATTTACAAGTCCCACTGACATACAACAGGAAGGGAATATATAGAGCAAGTACACAAGAAGATAGGAATCTTGGAGACCATTGTAAAATTCTGCCTACCAGAGATGTAAAGAGTTTTCCATGGTCTTGAAAAAGCTCTTCAAACTTATTTCTTATCACTATTCTCTCAGCTCACTTCGATCTACTATTCTTTCTGTTCTTCTAACAGATCAAGCACAATTTGGCCTTGGTGCCTCTGGGATTTATTTTCTCTGCCTAAAAGATTTTCCCACAGCATTCGCATGATTATTTTTTTCTTTTACTATTATTGTCTCATATATCATATTACAAGGAGGTCTTTGCTGATCACCTAATTAGGAAGAAAAAGGAGAAATCTTTAAATTTTCTTATTCCTCCTATCCCTTTATTCGGTTTTGTATATATCATTACCTGAAAGTATATCATGCTGTATTATATTATCCATTATCAAATATATGTTCTGTCACTTGCTTTGCAGCATAATCTCATTAGAGAAAGGGTCTGTTCTATTACTTTGTTTACTACTTTAACCTTAAACATAATCAATACTGATAAATATATGCAAAACAAAGGACAAAAGGGAGGAAAGAAAAAAGAAAGAAAGAATAATTATTCTCAAAAGAATATGTAATCATGCAATTTTATATTTATGTTCTTTTGATGACTTTCCACTATTTACAGAAAAAAACTATTTAAAAAAAATCTTAAAATATTAAAATAGAAAGTACATGGTCTTGTTCCTGCCTAACTCCCAAGGTTTCTGTCTTGCAATTCTGTGAGCCATACTCTGAATTAGAACAAAATTGAACATCTCCTTACAAAAATCTCATACTATGTTGTGTTATTTTTCTCTTCTTTTGCTAATGCATTTGCCCTGCTCAGCTAAACTGTATGAATCATTTATCTTTCCCTGTGGCTCCTTTCCGCAAGGAGTATATCTACTCAAATTTGTGGCTGAAATAGGCATTCCTCTATTTGCTTGCCTAATAAATTTAACAGTTTTTTTTTTTTTTAAATTTCGGCATATTACAGGAGTTGATAATTGAATTAGACATATTTTATTATTTTTCAATAAATGTCTCTACTGTTATTGTAAAGATGTTAGACATTGGAAATTGAGTTTTACTCATTGATTTTTTTTATCAATTGATTTGTTTCAATTTTTGAAATAAGACATAATTTATTTCAGTTAAAATTTAATACTGAAAAGATGTTAAACGTCAGAAATTGTGTTTTATTCATTGGTTTTTTTCATCAGTTAATTTGTTTCAATTTTTGAAATAAGACATAATTTATTTCAGTTGAAATTTAATTTTTTAGAGAACGGTTCTGTAAGTTTTAACAAAAATTTAGCCATGTAGCTACCAGAACCAAGGCAAATAATACGTCAATGACATAAAAAATTCTTCATGCCCCTCTGCTGTCAGTTCATCCCTAAAACCCAGTTCCAGGAATCAGCTGATCTGTTTTCTGTTTCTCTAATTTAACCCTTCCAAGAACATTGTAAACATGAAATCAAATATTATATACATGTAGTCTTTGAGTCTGGTTTCATTTACTTTTTGTAATACATATGTAAATAATTCTTGTTGTGGTAAGTATCAAAAGATTGTTACTTTTTAAAGCTGAGTGATGTCCTATTGTATGGATATATTGTATGTATTTATCCTTTCCTCTGTTAGGGGTATGTTTTTCATATTTTATAAATTAAAAATAAAGTCTCTATAAGCATTCATGTACTAGGTTTTGTGTGAATGTATTTTTTCAATTTACCTGGGTAAATACCTGGAGGTTCATTTGCTGAGTTATATGGTAAGTTTTTGTTCAACTTCATACTAAACTAAAAAACATTTTTCAAAGTGGCTACACCATTTTATGTTACCATCAATAATGTATGAAATTTCCTGTATTGTCCCCTTGAGAGCATTTGCTATTGTCAGGAATTTTAGCAATTCTATCTGTGTAATGGTATATAATTGTATTTTAATTTGCATTTTCCTAAAATTAATAATGATAAGCATCTTTCTCTATGCATATTTACTATGCATGTATCTTAGGTGAAATGAAAATTAAAATATCTTGCTGACTTAAAAATTAAGTTGTTCATTTTCTTATTAAGTTTGGAGAGTTCTCTATATATTCTTAAAGCAAGTCTTTCACCACCAAATATGTAATTTGCAAATATTTACTCTAAATCCTTGCATTATATTTTCATTCTTTTAAGAGTATTTTTAATAGAGCAGAAGACCTTAATTTTGACAAAGCCTAATATAGGGAAAAAAAAAAGAAAAAGAAAAACAAAGATTATGCTTTTCATGTAATACATAAGAAATCTTGGCCTACCCCTAAGTTATAAAGATTTTCTGATATATTTTCATCTGTAAGTTTTATAGTATTAGTTTTTGGACTTAAGTTCAAAATTTAATTTTGCTATACTGTATAATATTAGAATTGAAGTTATTTTTGTATGCACATTCAATTGCTTCAGCACAATCTGTTAAAAAGGCTATCTGGTCTTGATCGAATGACCTTTTTCATTTTCCGTATCAGTTGACCACATACGCATGGCTCTATTTCTGAACTTTGTTCTGTTCCATTGGTCTATTTGTCTACCCTTTATCCAAAACCATGCTGTCTCGACTAATACAGTTTTTTATTGTGCCTGGAAATCATGAAGCTTAAGTCTTGCAACTTTGATTTATATTCATTCTTTGACCTCCTCATTTTATTTCCTTTTCATATACATTTTTAGATCAGCTTGTCAATTTATAGAAAAAAATCTGCTACAATTTTAATTATAATGGTGTCGAACCTATAAACCCATTTTTAGAGGATTGCAATCTTAGAAATAAGGAATATTCCAATCCATTAACATTCTTTATCTACTTATTTATTTAGGTCACCTGTGGTTTCTTTTATCAATGTTTTAAAGTTTTTAGTGTACTTATAGAAGTTTCTTATGTTTTATAAGTTTTATACTTAATTATTTTATGGTTTTGATGCTAGTAATATAATGCTATGCCAAAATTTAATTTTTACTTTTTAATTTTGTTGTCCAGAAGACCACCAGTTTAGCCAAGTGGTAGAAAGGAGAGCTTTATTGGCCATATCAGTTTACAAACTGGGAAGAGATAGTCTCCAGAAGGGACTGGAAGTGCTCTCTCTTAGAATAGGGGAAGGACAAGTTATGTTTTATGCCTCATAGTATCTGCTATCATACATAATCAGCAGGCTTGGGGGAAAAGCTACACATATTTATGAGGGGAGCCCGTCACACGAGCAATGGGTAAACATGCATGTAACATATACAACATACATCCTATGTTCATTTGGGGCATGGTTTTAGCAGTAAAATGAGGTGTAATTTGACTCTTTACCTCAAAAGGTGAACTACAGCACACAAAGACAGTTTTTGTCTATAAACTGGCTGAAACAGGCTTAAGGTTCTCAATAGCTGATCAAGAAAGAATGTATAAGTTTTGTCCTCTCTCCAACCAGAGTTGTAGTGGTCTGCATTATAAATCAGCCTGATACCTTTTATCGTTAGGGAGTTTAGCAAGGGTGTGGTTTTTCTTATAGTCCTATGGCCTTTTCTTATAAAATTTCTAAATTCCTATAAGAATTGTTTTAGGAATTTAGAAATTTGCCACACCAGTTATGCCCCAAACCCTCAACCCATAGGTTATTTTTGTTTCCTTAACCTTAGGGTCCATCTTAGTTGATAAAGGGGCATCTATTTTGTTCTCAGATCACAGTTAGTATTATAAAGAAATGTGATTGATTTTTGATACACTGGTCTTGTGTCTTACAACTTTGCTAAACTCATTTCTTAGTTCTATAAGATTTTTATAGCTTCTTTTTATGCTTTTATGTAGACATTCACAGAGTCTGGGAAAAGAGGCAATTTTCCTTCTTTCTTTCCAATGTATGTGCTTTTATTTCTATTTCGTACCTTATTGCCCTGGGTGTATCTCCAGTAAGATGTAAAATACGAGTGGTAGGAATAAACACCCTCGCCTTTGAAGGGATTAATAGCCCACCAAAGGGGTATGAAAATGAGTTCAAACTGAAAATATTGGAACAATCATCAGCTAGAGAAAGAAATATTATCTAAACATAAACTAAGTCTCTCAAAAATACAGCTGAGGCTGGGCGTGGTGGTTCACACCTGTAATCCTAGCACCCTGGGAGGCTGAGGCGGGAGGATCCCTTGAGCTCAGGAGTTAGAGACCAGCTGAGCAAGAGCAAGTCCCCATCTCTACTAAAATTAGAAAAATTAGCCAGGCACAGTGGCATGTGCTTGTAGTCCCAGCTACTCAGGAGGCTGAGGCAGGAGGATTGCCCAGGAGTTTGAGGTTGCTGTGAGCTAGGCTGATGCCACGGCACTCCAGCCCAGGCAACAGAGTGAGACTCTGTATAAAAAAAAAAAAAAAAAAATACAGCTGGCATGGACCCTCCTCCTGGGATTTTCTGATTGGGAAGATGGGCCCTTGGTATGAGGAAGTGCAAATTCAGCTGTCCGTCAGCATCGAAAAAGGCCAATAGGACCACCTATACTTTTGCGTGGAAGCCCTAAACTCTCCTACCCATTTCGCTAAGTTTAGAATAATATAAGCCTTTAATATCTGGTTAGTCAGCAATTCGCACATCCCTGCATATTCCTATGTGTATGCCCCTGCGCACATAAATAAACCTGTTTTTTCTTCTGTTAATCTGTCTATTGTCATTTAACTTGCAGGCACCCAAACACTAGACCCAAGATGTAAGAGGAAAGATTTTCCTGCCAAGAGTTTTGGCAAGGAGTGTGGGATGACTGGGATCCCTGCTCACCCTGAAAACTGCAGCTGAATCGTGGGAACTGTGACCAAGTAGCAAAGGTAAACTTTTTATCACTCAGACTCCTGGATCTCTGCTCAGGGTCCAGAAGAGCAAGGGCAGTAAGAGCCTCTCCTTACCTTTTTTTAAAAGATATTTTCTAAAATTTAGCAGTAAGAGAACACTTTTAGTTAGGACTAGGTTTTTGGATATTGTGACTCTTGTTACAGACAGCCATTATTTACCTTTTTCTCACTCTCTCTTGTGCTACAGTTTTGCGTTGTGCTGTCTAAAAGTGCTGTTTCGTGAGAATTTAGTTTTTCAAATTAGAGAGAATGTTTTCTCTTGTTTTCAATCTGCTGGGGGAAAAGGGACATATTGTCAGGTCTGTGCTCAGAGACGGACAGCCATCGGGAGACAATTTTAAGTCTTTCACCATTAAATATGATATTTTGTCTACGTTCATTAGTACTGTGTAGGAGTGTCATTCTATTGCTAGTGTACTGGAGCTTTCGACATGAATAATGTTGACTGTTTTGTCAATATTTTTCCTCTGCATCTAATAAAATGGTAACATAGTATTTCTCCTTTATTCTGGTTACTTTCACTGACTTTCTGTTGTCAAATCAGTTTTGCATGCCCCAGATAAACCCCACTAGCATACAACATACTATTATTTTTAATATTAAAATCAAATATTAATGGATTTGCTTTTCTAGTCTGACTTTTTTTTTTTTTTGGATGGATGTTTTCCACCTATGTTTTGAAGTTGATTGCTTGGTAGTTTGGTTTTTTGTATTGCCTTTGCTTGACTTTGCTATCACTGTAATTCTGGTGCCATAAAATAAACTGGCAAACATTCTTTCTTATCCATATTCTGGAAGAATTTGTATTAAATTGGTATTGTCTTACTGGTATAATTCATCGGGAAAGCCATCTGGAGTTTTCTTTGTTAGAAAGTTGTTAGCTACAAATTCAATAACTTAAAAGACATAAAATATTTAGGTTATTTTATTATTCAGTAGCTTGCATATTTGAAAGAATTTTCTCATTTCGTAGAAGCTTTTGCATTTATAAATATAGAATTGTTTGAAGTTTTTTATTAATATGTTTTTCATGTCTGTCAGTTCTGTGATTTTGCCTCTTTTATTTTTGTTACGTGTACTTTTTATTTTCTTCAGTTTTAAATTTCCTAGGTCAGTCTCTCTAAAAATTCATCAATTTTGTTTATCTTGTCAAAAAACCAGATTGTTTTTTTTTATTGTCTTTATTTATTTATTTATTCATTCTCAGTGTTATTGATTCCTCTTCTTATCTTCAGTAGACCCTTCCTTCCACTTGCTTTCACTTGAACTCATTATTTTCCCAGTTTCTTAAGGTAGCACCTTAAATCTTTCCCATCTTAAAGAAGTATGTTGTAGTTCCTTGATACTTGATGCTTGCTATTCTGGTAGAGCAGAGGGGGCCAGGAAAGTGTTCCTTACTGTTCTCACTCCTCACTCACCATGGGTCTGAGTCAGGCACTCTGTCTCCTTGTCTCCGGCTATGAATCCTAGAACTTTCTTTGTGATTTCTCTTATGGCTCCACCTGTATATCTGGTTTCAGGATGTATCCCTCCCCTTCTCCTTTGAGTAGAGAGGTCTTTTTGGTTTCCCCCTTTATCTTTTCTTCCAAGGTACAATGGGTTTTCACCAAAGCCATAAAATCAAAATAGTTTTTTTCCCCAGCAGTTTAAGGCTTTCCCCCAATAGGGATGATGGGAGAGAAATGCTCGTGTTGGTCTCAAGCAGGAGCTGATGCTCCCTTCCCCCAGGCCTGCACAATGAATGTTCTTTCCTAGTGTTGTCACCTTCCCCCACTATTTTTTTGTGAGTCTGCAAAAAGTATAATTTCCAGTTTACTTCAGCATCCCCCAGGGTTTTTATATTATTCCACTAGTTCACCCTTATGCTTTAGCAGATCATTACAATTCTAGCTATTTTTTTTTCCCCACTATCCAGCCATTCCTTCCCTAAGAAAGTAATGACTTGGACTCGATTTTTCCATAAAACTAACCATTTTAAATTAACTTTTTGGTCAATTAGTTTACCAATAATATACTTCTCTGGTGGGTTCAAAAGAACTTACAAATTTGCAAATCATTTAGCATTTTTTGCTAGATGTAGAAATGACATTCTTCCAAGTTATCTACGTTCAAAACAGAAGTTGGACAATATCGATCTTTTAAAAGGCAGACTTTAGTATAGAGCATATCACAAAATCATCTTTCAGTAAATGTTTATTTAATGAATGAATTATGAAATTTTATGCGTAATAGATGATTAAATCTTCAGAATGAGGATCCAAATTACATTTGTGGATTTAGGAAGTTATACAGTGAGGGAGTACTATAATGTTTGCAAAATATAATCAATATGATTGTGGTAAAACCCAGCAACAGAAACACAGTTACTGTGGTTTGTCTACTTTATTAAAGACTCATTTTTAGGAATGTTCAGCAGAGTCCAACTGTGAAAAGGAAAGATATTTTCAATTCTGGAGGTTTTGCTGATGAGCTCCTTCCCAGAGCTAGGCTGCAAAACCCAAATGCTTTCCAAATGTAAAATGATACAATCATCCCTAAATGGAAGTATCAAAAAAGTTCATCAGAAGGCCCTTGTATCATCTTCTTCCCAAACACATTTTTTTATCACATTCTTTGATTTCTATTATGCCAGAATCCTGGCCTCAATTCACATTTCAACCATAGTCATTATTGATTATTTTCATACTTTCATGGTTTTAAGATTTATTTGTATAATAATGTTGTTAGTAACAATATTTATGAATATAACATTTATCCTGTGGTATACACTGTTCAAAGTATATTACACATATTTTTACTCCTTAAAATGCCCTAGGAATCAAACATTGCTATCTTCCTTCATGGATACAGAAACTGAGGGAAAGGCTAAATAACTTGTTCAAGTTCACAGTTTATAAGAAATATAACATGGTCTGCTATTATAAAATGTTTGAAAATAATGGCTGGATATTGTCGCATTTCTCCAAGCAGAAACTGGTTATCTAGTACTCAAGTAAAGTGCGAAGAAGAGCAGTTTCTTAAATCTCCATAGTGGGTTA
Source organism: Indri indri (assembly GCA_004363605.1). Classification (NCBI taxonomy): domain Eukaryota; kingdom Metazoa; phylum Chordata; class Mammalia; order Primates; family Indriidae; genus Indri; species Indri indri. The sequence goes on from RJWJ010012795.1 coordinate 14,163, forward strand.
TTGACAGAGTGGTAAGCTGGTCAAAGAACAATTCTCTATTCTTAGTAAAGCCTGGTTTTTCATGGGGGAGAGTCTCCTGAACCCAGGGTGGACCTTTGTACCAATTTCAAGCAGTATTTGATGGGGTGAAATAATAACACCGTAGAGATGTATAAAAAAACTCGGGCATGGTAAAGGGGAGTACGCCAATGTCTTCTCAAAACTACTCATGCTAGTAAATTCACAGGGAAAAGAACAGACTACCTGTGGGCTCAAATCAGATATTACGCACAAGACTAGAACAGACTGTCATGGACTACAGTCACAAGCAGTATAGGACAAATAGTAGATCATCTCTTAGGTATTGATATATGAGGAATAGCAAACTCAGAGAAGGAAGTTTGACTGCAGTTAAACAAATATGAACTTTACTAACAACATTTATTGCATAAGACTGAGTATAAGAGAAAATTACTGGGGGAAAAAAAAGCAGGGCTCAGAGTCCATAAAATTACCTTCTATCAATAAATATAGAAATGATCATGGTTTAACTTCCCGAGTCTTGTGATTCTTAATGTTATGGTACCTCATAGCTGAGAAACCTGGTAAATTAAAAAGAAATACATAGACAAAGTCAAAACTTTATGAAAAGTAAGGCAAGTGTACGTAGAACAAGGTATCTAACATACCACTTTTCATGTTTTTCCTCACATCCACTGAAGGCACAGGTAGAGAACAGCTACTTTACCTTCCACACTGATTCTTCATAAATACTGACAACTTTAACATAATATTAGTTAAAAACATGCATTTTTCCTTTTTGTTTTACTTCTCTCATAAGCTTCATTTCAGCAAAAACAAATTACATTTTTACTGGATTTTTCTATCTCTTGTGATTCAGAATTCAGCATTTTCATGACTGATCACTTGATCACTATCTCGAAAGACACTATTCTCTTAAAAAACCTGGGTTTCTCTCATCAATTCTTACTTATTGCCTTAGCTTTCTGACTTGACTTTGCTTTCTGTCCAGCCTGAACTTCTTGATAAATCACTCTAAATGTACTCGCATCAGCATCCTTAATTCCCTTAGCTTTCTCGTCCTTCGACTGCACGTCTTGTTAAAATGCTTCACGTAGTGAATCTAAACATCTGCTCTCTCTGCTTCTACCCTCAAGCCCTTGGGATATGTTGGAGAAAATTACATAACTTGTCTGATTAGGACCAAAGAATAACCGTTTCAAATTCCAAACTCGTGGGAAATAAAGCACTGCTCACCAATGGTATTACTTATCCCAACTTAGTTTTCTTTCAGTGCAGTGGTTGCTGTGAAACCCCTCATCCTCATTCTCTCTAAACTAATTGCCCACATTCCAGTAGACAGCTTACTTCATAATGAACATGGAAAATGAAAACACTTAGATGTGAGTTCTCTCAATACCTCCAACATGCCCTGGGTCACTCTCCTGAATGTTTAATTCCCAGTTATCCCCCCAATTCCTATATTTGGTACAGAATTTCAATTTACTCATTATATTCCTAAATCCTTCCTTTTCTTCTTATTTTCTTCCTTTCATCATTGAACATTTTGAAAAGATAATGTATGCTCACTGAAAATATTTTTTTAACTTATTTACCTTCTTCACTTATGAAAAGCAGATTAAACTCTATGAAAAGTGTTATTAAAAAGTCATCAATAATCTATTCTATCCACTATTTATGTCTTAATCTTGAATCAGATATATGTAACACTTTATTTTTCTTATAATTAAAATCAAGCATTTTACCAGCTCATCTTCCATCCCACAGAGATTATAAATTTACATCCTAAAAACAGCTTACCCTAGTAGATTTTATTTTCTTTATTTTACCAAAGAGAAAACAAAAGTCAAACCCCATCCAACTCTCCCCTAAACCAGAGCTTCTTACACTACACTGTACTACCCCTACTGGCCCCATCCGAAGGTCATCGCTAAATGATAGCTGAAACAAGAAGCAGAACCTGACCTTTTTTTCTGACCTTTTTTCTGACCTTTGCTGGGTATTTGTGCATCAGGCAGTTCAAATTCTTTGCTACTCGACATCTGTGAATGATTGCAAAAGTGCAGTGAGTATTCATCTTGTGGAAATAAATTTTAGCCAGTAGACAAATTTGCAGAATCATGAATATTAAGGATCCACTCTACATATCTTATGTCAGATATGCATATGTGCTTGTAAGTACAGGGCAGGTTCTTGAACAGCATTGTTTCCTTTAGCCATTTTGTTATAATTTTGATGAAAAAGAAAAAAAAAATCAATTCTGGGGTCATTTTCCCTCTGGAGTTTGCACATTCTCCCCAAGTCTGTGTGGGTCTCCTTTGGTTCCTCTGATTTCCTCCTACACTCCAAAGATATGCACGTTAGGTTCACTGGTGTGTCTAAAATGTCCCAATGTAAGTGTGGATCTGTGTGTATGAGTACGCCTTGCAATGGGATGGCAACCTGGTTAGGGTTGATTCCTGCTTTATGCCCTGATCTGCCAGGATGTGCTCCTGCCACCCACAATCCTGAACTAAAATGATTAGCTAAATAATTATCTTACTTGTTTTTATTAATTTTTCTTAAATGAATGTATAGCTCACATTTATTTCAATGGTTAATATTAGAAGTGTTTTGCTCTTTGTTTAGAAGTTTGGTGATGTTTTTGTGGTCAGAAGTCTGCCATAGGGACTCAACTCTTGTTTACATCAATTAGCCTACGGTAAAATTGGTGTTGTTATATGTTGTTTCATTTAAAGATGCATTTTCTAAGAACTTATTGAGGACATTAAGTGAGGACTTACTTTACGTACTCTTTTCCAAATCTTCATTTTAGGAAGCAGAAAATTACCTATACACACACACACATTTGTGAGTGTGTGTATGGAATATAAGTGTATACTTACCTATGCATGGGTGTATACACATGTAGAAACATACTCATTTGAAAAACATATATTCCAAATCAGGTATCAGCAAATCAGTCATTCTTTCCAATGCTCTCTCCAATTCCACTCTCTTTATGAATACATTTTTTTCCCTCCTGTTCTTCATGTTCTGCTTCTAACCTCACAGAGTTGCTGCATACCTGTGGCCAGGTAGCAAAAACACAGAAATAAAAAGTCTGGCAGACTTTGGTGGAGGGTGAGAAGATTGTCCTCTTTTTTGTTCTATGGAAGACTCTTCAAAACTGTTGGGCCTGCCACTGGGCTAACTCAAGGATGCCATTCTCCCATGTATAGGAATCAACATAAGCCTTTTGGGGCAATGGATTAGGTTGTGCTGTGGGCTCTGTGTACTACCTACTGTCTTCCTTTCACGTTTGATCCCTTGAATGAAAATGGTTTCTTACCACTTCTTCCAGATTCAGATCCAGTCCATACAGGTCTTCTGCTGAGATCGGGCTGGTCATTTGGCTTTCAGGGGAAGGCTCTTGTCAGGCTTACAAGCTACCCATGCATGCCTCCACCATTTGTAATTTCTTCTTGACCCACAAAAAATGTGTTTTTTTCCCATACTAATCTTGTCTGTATAGAAAACTGAGTGTGTTATTTTACCTGTCTTAATTCACTATACTTGTCTTTTCATGCTATTCTTTCACAAGTTAAGGACAATGGGATGTGCCTGTGGGCTCCACCTCTCAGAAAATTCCCCGCAAAGGATATATGCCATCCTTCTGTTCCAAATCTCCCCTTATCCTGGTGCTCACATCATGTAATCCACCTTTCTCCATATTTTTGGACACTGCCCTAATATGGGCTTTCGCCATTTCATATAATCCATTGAAATGATTTTCTGATTGACATCTCTAACTCTGGTTTCTTCAATTCATATTTCACATTGCTGTCATTATGTTTCAAAATACACATTCAAAGTTATAATGTGGTTATTTAAAAGTTTTAATAATCATAATCATTACAATAAATCTCATACACTTGAGTAATGACAAAATGACAGCTAATGTTCTGAGTCACTGATGTGCTATTTGATGGATTATCTAAGAACCCCTATTTTTACATGACATAATCTAAAATTTCTAGAATATCAATTAACACACTTTAAGATCTCATCCTATTTCATTTTTTTCATATAATTTTTAAATTTTTTTTCAAAATTACACTACAGCTACCTGCAGTTATTTGTTCTTCTGAGAATAATGTCATGTTCTTTGTATCGTTTATTTTGTTTCCACTTCTGCTTGGAAAACTCGTTTCTTCCAAGGCATATTTGCAATATCCTTTTCTGTGAAACTTTTCTGAATCCACTAGTCACCATTAGTTGCTCTTTCTCCTCTGGTACAAGAGCACCCTGTACATGAGGAATAAATGTATTCTTCACTTACTGGCTAATGAAATAGACACAATTTCATTCTTATGAATCCGCTTATCTCACTTTCAAGTTTAGTAACAACACAATAGCTAAAAAGTGAGTACGTGAAAGAGCACATTAAACAAAATCGACAAAGAACATGCCCTAAAACCATTTCAAGGACTCTCCAATCTCTCCTCTGAGGGCTATGAGAGAGCAGGAGGATTTTTTAGAGGTTTTTTTTTTTTTTTCCTTTTGGTGAATGAAAACATTCTGGGAGTCTTAACACTTCCCTCCTCCAAAGTGGATCATGGACGAGCTATACTAGATATTAACTCCTTCACATCAAGCTTAGGGATTGTTGACTTCATCCTGCAAGAGATTAATATGTGGTCCCCAATGTAGGAATACTGTGGACTATTATCTGACACAGGAAAAAGAAAGCTAAAATAACTGCGGCAGAAAATATTTGGTGAGATAGAATAGAGGACTCTCTTTGGGAAGCAGCTACATGAGCAACAATAATGAGTCAATGAATTCATGACTGAGTTTTAGGTACTATTGGAGAGTTGTACATACCTGCCAGTATGAGGGTCATTTTTGAATCCAATCTGCAGGGGCCACCTTGGGGAAGATGAAACCTCTGCACAAAAAAGCTAGGCTGAACTACCATATTACCCTGAGCCATGAAGGAAGTAATGGTAGGAAACTCATATCTATTATTATTACAATAGTTGAGGTTTATTCCAGACCTAATATCTCTGAACACTTATTCAACTGTGTCTTGCTGCTATGTTTTCACGAAAGACATGTGCAGGAGGGATGGAAAGGTGTCTGTTAGCCTTTTAGTTTTCTCTCCTGAGAGATACCAAAAACTGCTTTTTTAATAAATTAATGTATACAATTCACAGCGTTGTCCACTTATCTTCTCAGATTATTTAGTGAATTAAAAAAAAATTAATTGTATCAACATGCAATTTATGAACAATAAAGTTTGCCCATTTTAAGTGTACACTTCTGAATTTTGACAAATGTATACACCAATGTAACAATCCCCACAATCAATTTTATTTCACACTAGAATCTATTTACATCACCCTAGAAAAATCTCTACTGCCCTTCCTAGTTAATTTCCACTGGAAATGCTAATAGCAGTTCTTATTATCCTTAAATAATTATTGAACTTGATAAAATGAGACACCTTAAAGGAACGTAAGACCTTACTTGACATATGAGCCCTCAGGACCATGGGGGAAGGATACTTTACAAATATTTTGTGGCTGGTTTTTTCAAGAAAGTTTCTTCTGTGTATTTAGTGGTTCCTCCAACAAAATTTTAGCATTTGGATTTTGAATACATACCTTTGTCTCATGTAGGGGTCCATCTTTACAATTTTCACTGTGGTACAATAGATTATTAATCTCATTAATACAGCCTTGTTAGCATGAATGTGTTGAGATATTTGAAAAAGGTATTAAATTATTTTCCAAATCTTTTTCACTACTTTATGTAGCACTGCTAATCAAAGAATGATTATTTTATCATAATCTGTCAGGTCTTTGATATCATAATAATTATGATTATGTAATTTTGTAAAAATTTTGTAATTTCAATGGGTGAAAAATTATAATCCATTTAGGTCTTAAATAAGGAATTTGTTTAAAAGTTAGAGTTCATTTTCTGAGAATTGTCAGTCCATAATTTTTGCTTTTTAATTTCATAGAGTAACTTCTATGTTAAGAAGGTAATAACTAGAAATAGTATAAAATTGAGAGTTTTTTAGGCTCTGATTGAAAAGACTTGAACTCTGTCCTTCCCTGCTTCCCTCCCTGTCTCCTCCAGTCCCCATCCAAATAATTGTATTGACTGAAATAGGTTTTTATTAAAATAAAGGGAATAAATTATCCCTGATTCTTCCTGTGAGCTTTAAAATTGAATACTGCATAATAAAAAGCAAATTACAACATTGAAAAATATGCCATTTACTTTCAAATGACCATAAAAGGTGATAAAACTATGCAATTTTTGCATCTAAAATCTTTTAGGCACCAAATACATGGTAATACATGTGTCTGCTGATTTGAAACCCAGCGCTCTTTGGATTAGGCTACACTCCCAGCATGCTGAACTTGGCGAATGACATTGCAGGTTGCAGACCTAAATGAATTCAAGTGGCATTTTTTTGTCACAGCAGCATTTTGTCTCCACATGTGTTTTACTGGGATCTCTTTTTTCTTTAAAGAAAATAATGTATAAGGTTGATGGCTTCTATCTAGTTGTATATCCTTGATTAATTTGTTCTCACACATGGCACCACTGGATAGTGATCGTTATCTATGTTTTTATTGAACTGAAGATGCTTAATAGTGTATCACAGGCAATTTATATCACTAATGGAAATAGTTCTCTAAATGAGAAATTGAATACCTTAACACAGTTAAAGCATCTTTAATTTTCCCTTTTGTTAATAATCAAAAAGAACTTTTTATTAGTGATCTATTGCACTTCCCCAAGATTGTTAAATGACATAAAATCATGTTTAGAATTGTCTTTCCTAATATCATTATATATACTATATCATATATATATAATATATTCAACGTGCATACTTTATAAAGCACCATGTAATCCTTGAGAATACTTCTTATTCAGTTCATTTTCGTAAATGCTTTCTAACTCATAATTTGTTTTTTAACTTGCTATGGATGTGATCATTCTAAAAAATAATCAATTTTCATATAACAAAAACACTTATTCAAAAAAAGTAATATAAAAGTTACAGTCAGATATTAATAATTCTAGAGATCTATTATACAGCATGGTAACGACGATATATTGTATTCTTGAAAAATGATAAAAGTGGATGTTAAGTGCTCCCGCCACAAAAATGATAACATTGTGAGGCAATGCATATGTTAATTAGCTGCATTTAACCATTCCACACTGTGTATATACTTCAACACACCATGTTATACATTATAAATACATACAATTTTATCTGTCAATTTAAAAAAATATTAAATTTGAAAACAAAATAAAAAAATAAAGTTACTTTGAATTGGTTAAAAAAAGTTTTATATCAGTGTATAGACTAATATAAGCATTTGGGACCTTTTTATTAAAATAAAATTTTAATGCAAATTCTTATTCATGAGGATAGACTCTTTTTGCAGTTGTAAAGATGAATACATAAAGAAATGACAAGCCAGACAGGCTGTTTAGGTAGAAGCTGCTCCGGTCTGTACAAGAGACATAGAAGAAAACGAGTAGTCTGTCTGTTTTCTTGCTGCTCTGAGTGGAATGAGCTGCCAGGGAGATCATGGCCTCAGGCTTGTCTATATGCGTGACACTTAATTGGGAAGTGAAATATGTGAATTTTCCTAAGTTAACTAAAAATTCCAAATGATAGCATTATAGTAGAACATGTACATTTACTCCATAATCTATCTTTAAGGATGATTTGATTTAATTGATTTTATCTATGAAAATCTTCCCTGATATGATCTAAATATTAATTTAGTAAAAATTTTAAAATGGGCCAATTTATAACAAAATCCTAAATATTCACTCTCTTCAGAGCTTCCTATTTTCCTTAGAGATTTTTAAAATATTAAAATACAGATTATTTTTAAAACGTACCAAAATTGAAAATTATTTGATCGTATACATTGATTCAAAATAAAATTAATTAATATCTCCATAACATGTAATACTATAAAATAACACACAGAAGTTTAGAACTATAATTTTTCAGCAAAAAGTGTCAGACCACAATATCAGGAATGGCAATGACAAACATCGCCTATCTATGAATAGTATTATCACTAAAGTTAGTTTCACAAATGCACAAAAATGTGTTACTTTGTCAATGAAACTCTGATATGATTACTAGCATTGGAGCATCTGTCTCTTAACACGCAAATACACATACACTTTACTCAGTTTTTTTCTACCCCTTATTACAGAAGAGTGAAATAGATATCTAAAGATTTAGGTGATGTTATGGTGTAAGTAAAATAAGAAATAAAATTTTTCCAGTCACTCAAATTCACCTTAAGTTCTATCGAAGTAGAAATGTTGCCCTGTATGCAAACAGAGATGCAAACAGGTACATACACCCACACCCACACCCACACCCACCCACACACACACACACACACACACACACACACACACACATAAACACACACAAGCACATACTCATTCATGCACAAACGTGTGAAACTTTGCTATTTTACTTTTCTCTTCCAAAATCAATTTCATACACAGGAATGCTAATTTTCCTTTTAAATTAGACATAAATGAATGATGTCATTGCAATCTATTCATGGACTCACATGATGATTGGTTAGACATGCCTTATAAAGTGGCAAAATTGGCATCCTTATGTCTATCTCACCACCTCCAATTTTGTTGTCATGGTAACTTGCAAGAGAGCTGGCACCTTTTACCACAGGTTTGAACACACACCTGGCCCAAGATTCAGAGCAGCTGGAAGAAGAAATTTGTCTTGATATAGAAAAAGCATGGGTCTGGTTACTACCCCATATCAACAAAATGTGTTAGCAGATCAGCGACCACAGGCTGGAGGTGCCATGGCACCGCACCCTACACCTAAATTCAGAACATAAAAATAAATGCTGATTGTATTTCCAAAATATTGCACAAATTTCACTTGCGATTAACCCTAACCAGGGACCATGTAGGGAAAGGGATTCTGGAAAACGTAATTTCAGTTTAGCTAACTGATACAATACCATGCTATCATAATAAGGGGTGAGGGTGACACTCTGCTTTGAGTATTTTCTACAGAAAATAGTAGGAAAGGAATTAAGAGTCAAGATAAGTGTGAGTATTTTCGGTAAATAAAAGTAGAGAAATGCAGAGATAACTTGAGGGGGTTATGAATTTATAATAGGGATTTTGTATTTAAACATGGGATTAATTATAACATGTAAGTTCTACTAGGAAACATCCAGGAAATGGGGAGAATATGACTCAAGGGAAAAAAAAGGCCTTCCTGGATCCATGTCCCAAAGTAATAAAAATGATTCCTAGTATGTAAGTAGATGCATTGGTCTTTGCTAGAGGAATGGGAAACTCATCTATAGCAATAAAAGAAAACATGTAGTATATGACCATGTTGGAAGCTTGTGGAAGAGATGTTACAATTGGTTCTATTTTTTGAAGTGAAGTAGAAAAATAGTCACCATGTAAGAGTGAGGTTAGAATCAGGGAATTGGAGGTTCAAAGACGACGGAATGTTATATTATGTAATAGCCATGTGGGAGAATAGGAGAGTGAATGTACTAGGAAAATATTGCATGACTGCTAATATTCATTTTTTACCTTCTTGAGGTTTATGAGCATGAATTTAAAATTATGCCAGTAAGCATAATTACGAGTTTGATCCAGCCATATTTAGTAACAGAAATAGGAGAGTATGCAGAAAACTCAATTTTACCACGGTTATGTTTTTGCCAAGAAATTGAGAGAAGATCAAGTCAGTCTAGGAATTACGCAAAGAGGTTAACAATTAGGTATGAAATTTAAGCTATTTAAAGAGGTAGGTGAGGGGGAAAATGTGGTTAGATCCATAGCTTGTAAATCCTGGTGGAGACCAAGGATTATTGAAAGCATTTCAAGAGTGAGTGGGCTTGGAAGATAGGAGGCAGAGACTTTAGAATGAGATACTTCACATTGATATTATATAGTAATTCAAATTACTTGCAATGACAAAACCTACCGCATGACCATGGAGAAGATGGGTGACTAAAAGTAGCAGGAGAGCAAGCCTACATGGATAAAATCACCAACAGTTAGGACAGGAGCGGTGTTATGTTACAGAAAGTAAAAGTAATCCTAGAGCTAAGACCTTCAAAGAGTAGGCAGGAGTGAGATTTATACATCACTGTAATGAGGAGGGACAGTGGTGGGTTAAGTCTAATTATGTGTGCGCTGGTGCATTAGGAAAGACAGGAGAAAATGGCCTGGAAGCAATTTTGAGTAGAAAGGAAGACAAACTACTCAGTTTACAGACCTAATGTTACAAAGATTATGGAAATAAAAGAAGCCACCACTTAAATGGATTAATAGAAATTAGTGTCTCAGAAAAGATCCAGTTTGGGGAGCAAGAAAGTGAAGGGAATATTGAGAAAAGAATTTGAGGAAGGAGAGAATTTTCAGTGACTGAACATGAATTACAGTGCACAGTTTCAACCGTTAAGGAGGGGGAGGGGCCCGGGTGCATTTGGTCAGGCCTAGAATCCTAGCATGCTGGTAGGCCAAGAGGGGAGGATCACTTGAGACCAGGAGTTGGAGACCCCATCTCTGCAAAAAATAGAAACATTAGCCAGGCATGGTGGCTCGGGCCCGTAGTCCCGGCTACTCCAGAGGCTGCGGCAGGTGGATTGTTCCAGCCCAGGAATTTGAGGTTGCAGTGAGCTATGATGACACCATTGCACTCTGCACTCCAGGAAAAGGAGAAAGACTTTGTCTCAAAAGAAAAAAAATGGAGTCCAGATGACTAGTGGTTTACTCTGCACTTCTTCCTCATTTGAAACACTAGGATCTCCTTTCACTCAGGCACAGAAAACATGGAACCTATCTTTCTCCAAGCATGTGGGATTTCCACTTAACCCCTGACAATAGAGGCCAACAGAGCAGGTGGTAACTGTTGGGTACACAATTTTTAACACCCAATGCAAAACGAAAATGCTGGATCTCCTGTCCAAAAAGCAGGAAAAAAATTACTGTTAACGGTACTACAATTGAAGCCTTTTTATTACTTCCATGTTTGTCTTTTATAATTGGCCATTACAGGGTTTCTTCGTTAATATTCTAATTAAAGAGAAATTGAAATTTTAAATAATTTTGCATGAATTTTACCATTCATCTTTATGATGTGCAATGCTAGTTTAAAACACAAATATAAGAGAATTTAAATCACATGAAATCACCAAAATTATGCAAATTGTATTTTGTATTGTGTATCTGTTTGCATTTTGTTCTTACCAAAACAGTGGAAACACTGACGAAATTAGCTCATTTGATATTAATGTTTATTTCTTGACAGGTGCACATTCTACCAACACTCTCTACATTAGCCTTACTGGTGAGTAAGAAAGGGCTCAAAGGAAAAGAAATGTGGGTTGCCTTCTATTTCCCTTTCCTTCTTTCTCATCACTTTTTGTGTAAGTGGCTAGCTAATACATGGTGTAGTAAAAATCATAAATGACATAGTGCTCCTTGAGTGCTTGAGTGTCCATGTTTCTTAGAACACCAATGGAATTTTTCTGCATTTGTAGCAAGTTCTTGTTTGAATTGAAACTGCAGCCTCTTAGTGTCAGTACCACCGATTTACCAAAGTAAATTTTACACATAACAGGCTTTCTATTTACTTGACTTGAGTCTTATGGAACCCACATGCATCATGGGTGGATCCATGGGAATTCTTTGCTCATGGGACATTGGACATGCTATATCATATGCTTCATGTGAATGGGGCAGCAAGGAATGGTGACAGAAACATAACATGCGCATCTCCTCTGATCATGCACATGCTCCATTGTTCCATTGGACTTACAACACAAAAGGTCAAAGATAAAATTCTTAAGAATTCTAAGACAGTGACAATGACAGGAGAGCATTAAACCAAGAGCAGGACTTGTCAGAGCATGGACCTCCTGTATAAATGCATAGGTCTCTACTCATGAAGGCATCCTTATAGGGGGTCTAATCAAAATTAAAGTATACTAAAATTTACATTCTTTAAATTTTCTATGATTCCAAATTTCCTGGACAAGTGTTTGCACTAGGAAAATATTATTTTTAAATTTTATTCTTTCTTACATAGACATACAGAAAGTTAAAACAAAATATTTCTAAGAAAATCAGTTTGGAGAAGTATTGTTTGCTATGCAAACTAATTTGATATGTTTTATATGAAAGTTATTTCTGAGTAGGTTTTTATCATAAGGTGTCAGTAAAACAAGTGTGAGTGAAGCATTCTCTTGGTTATTTATACTCAGTTATCTTTATAATAAATCTACTTATATTTCCTGACCAGTGAACTACTCTGTGATCTGATGGACAATTCTGATCTTTCTATCTCTGCTCTTGTCTTTCAATCTTTTTTGCTCTCTTCCCTGTCACATGATTGTGAAAAGTTATGAAACAATGGGTCTATGCAAAATATTTTCTTTTTTTTAGAGCTATGATGTAAGTTTGAATTTTAGAGGATGTTGGGTTAAAGATGTTAAAATGTTTTTAAATATTAATCCTCCAAAGCCATTTGCTTAAGAAAAGATTTTCTTTTATAATATGAGCAGCCAACTCTTTATTTGCAAACATTTTTACAAAAAGTATATATAATTAGTAAATGTGGATAAAATATTATTAAACATCTATATTAAATATGAAGTTATTATGAGGCAAAAATTTTCCATGAATATGTAACAATGAGTTTTAGTTCCTTTTGCTATAATCATCTGCAAATGTATTTGGTTACTCTATTTTATTTGCTGTTTAAAAACAATTTCTCCCTGTCCTTCCTTGACCTATGTTTTTTGAGCAAGTTTCTGTTATTAGACTCACCTTGGAGGGGGCACAGAAACACAGAACATCTTTCCTTACCGTAGGTGCACATTCATCAATTGAGACGGCAATTCCATTGGAAATCAATAAACAGAGAACACAAAAAATTTCAAAGCTTGTCAACGAAATGGTTTGTGGAGCTAGGGAGCTTAGAAAAATTACCCAATTTATGATCATTGGCTTAAAGTGAGTGAACTATACTATGATCAATTCCATATATAACTTACATGTGATACTTGTCTAACAATTTATTCTACTTTTCTATTCCATGCTCCTCTCCATACAATCTTTTTATTTTCCAGGAAATAATTAGTAATAGTAATGAGAGACTATAGAGACACAAATTACACATCAGTTTCTCTGGTAAAATAACACAACTGTAAATTTGAAAAATACATCAGTGATTTCATTATTCAATCACCAATATTTGGAGAGGTATTATTTAAAAAATAGTATTAGGGAAACAAAGGAATAAATAGTAGTGATAGGCAGGACAGGAAGATTGGCCTTTTGTGTTAAAAAATATTAACAAATCATCTTCAAATCTAGATTAAAAAAATAGTATATTTTGGAATTTTATGTGTTCATAGTAGTCAATAAATATATTTGGAACTAATGAATAAATAAATTGAACAGGTCAGTAGAGTTCTTTGAAGAAAAGCAAGGAAATATGGATCATCCTTATGATATATAAAAGTGAAAGTATCAACCAAGGGTAATTTAGAGTCATTATTTCATAAACATAATTTTGTTTAAATGAATAACACTTTAGTTAAATATGTTGTTTATTGTTCTGAATTATAGACTTTAAATTGGATTTTATTCTTAAAATTTTGTTTAATAGAAGGCAGCCACTGAAGTGATAAGCAATAATAAATTGTTATATGTATATTTTATTGTAAGGAAAAAGTGAAATATTAAAATAAGATATACGTGCCCACTTAACCCCTAGGCTCCGTGCTCTTAAAATTATACATTAACTCCAAGATTTTTTTTATTGGTCTCTTCAGTCCCCTATTCTTCTAGTCATTTACTCTCTTAACACATACCTAAGGCCACACAGTTATGCTTATGTTTATTGATTCTTAATCCTTTAGGTGCCAATTTATTCTCACTGGAATAAGATAAATAACTTCGAAGTATCATTACCATTAAATCAGAGTATTTTCACTTTAAGGTATTGTGTTAAATTACATTTTGCCTTTGTTTAATGCACTGAACATGTACTTATTGAATGATAAACCTTAAGGAATTGTCAGTGTGGTAGAGTAAGAGACATCATTCCTATTTTCTTACCCTCCGCCACAAAAAAGGGAGGAGAAAATGTATACACAGAAGCACAACTTATGCATATTCACATTCATAGCATTGTTTCATTAAGTATGGGTAACAGACATTCTTTTTAACTTTTTTCTCTTAGAACTCATGATAACTATAATTCACTCCATTCACTTCCGTTATAAATTGGATTAAGCTAAAAGGAAATAAATGTATTGCTACATAATTGGAGGATCTTTAATTCATTTATTTAATTTGCATATAGCTTACTTTATTTCAGAAAAAGTTTAATGTTAATAATCAATGCCTTTCAATATAATGGCCAGAAATTTTACATATAATATATAAACACACATTTATATATACACACACACCGATGGCACATTTAGCATTCTGAACATATTTTAAAATCTTGATTTAGGTTTTGCTGTCTTTCTGGAACGTTTTCTCTGTGAATATATGTTATGACAAATTAATCACATAAATTGCTGATTATATTACCTTTTAGTAATTACAATTATATTTTTAATTTCATTTCCCTTTTATATCTGAAGAATATTTTATAATATTTCACTTGTTGACTTTATGTCATAAGTTAGGCTAATATCCTTATGAAGGAATTCAGGAAAGGATAAAGGAAAACTGTAAAATTAAAGATTTTATTTAGAAACACTAAATTATTAGGATAATGACTTTAAAAATTCACTAATTGGAAAGTTTTCCAAAGTTAGTAGTATCTAACGACTGTGTGCTAAATGGAAACGGAGACACTCTCTTTTTTGTTATAATCATCGCATAGCACAGGACAAAATGTTCATTTGTTAGGAAAGATGAGAAGATAAAAGCAGCAGCGTAGTTTTTAGTTGTGCCCTGTGGGTCTGTCAAGGTTGAGAGGCTCTTTTTTATGTTCTCTGTCTCATTCTCTAATATCTTGAAGCCTAAAGGAGGGAAAGTTGAGAAGTCTAAATTCAGGAACAAAGATGGCAGAGCATTTAGCTTGCATTTTGGTTTTTCCAACTGCCATTTGCAATGCTCCAATGGAGGGAGAGGGGAAAAATTGTGCATATCTCTACATCATGGGAAACCTTGTCTTAATGATGAGTATTGGAGAGATAGAATATTAAAATTTATCAAAAGTATTTTGTTAAAAAAATTTTGTACAAAACTATTTTATAAATCGTAATCATTCAATTTTATTTAATGTCTATGGACAAGCAGATAGATATGCCACTGCCATGTGCATGTTAAGCAGAGAAAACATTCAGGGAGCCACATGACTTGATCAAAATCATTGGATGTTACATTTAAGTGTTTATTAAAGAAGACATTTTGAGTTTTGATCGTAAATCTCATAATCTATAAAGCTTTCACATGAGCTAGTTGATCTTTCTTAATGCTTACAATGGATATAACTTTATTTTAAAAGGGAAATTAAATGTTTTATCTACATTAAAATGTATTATTTAAATTATCTAACATTTAATCAGCAAGTGACATATTATTAAGGATATAGCTTATTTTATTTAAAAAAATAAAATCTGTGTATACCAACAGAATTCCTCTTTCATATTTTACAACTTCTTTATGAGCAAATTGACATTACTTTAGAGAAGGAGAAAGGAGGTAAGGGTGACCTAATTGTAACAGCAGATGTAATTTTACAGGAAAAATCATAGCTAGCCATGAAACAATAATGCAATGTCAATAAATAATAAAGAAATATTTGGCATACTAATTTCAGTTCATTACAAATGTTATTTAAGGAGCTAATCTCACACCCTCAGACGAGAAATAAAATCTGAGTAAGAATATGACACATAGCAGAAATTCACACTCAGCTCCCAAAGCTGGTAAAGTGTGTAGGCTAATTTTGATATTATCTGGGACACAGTATAATGTTTCAGAAATTTTCCCTTATTAAGTTGTCCATATCAGTTCAGAAATCCATTATTTAATAATGTTTTTCACAGAAAGAGGAAAGCTCATAGTCAAAAATGGGCATGTCCTTGATTTTTTCAGACAAGCATTGATTGCTGCTACTCTTGCAAAACTTTATCTGTTGATTTTTTTGTGATGATTTGCATTCAAAATTGTAAACAACATTTAAATAATATGCCATTAATGGGGGGTATTAGTTTAAATAATTATATTAAATTGAATTTTAAAAGTGAACACATTGTTGTTTTATTATATTCCAGAGCCTTCATTCCTTTTGTTCTCTATACCTGGAACACTCCATGCCACTATTTGATAACTGGATCCTTTTTCTCCCTTAAGACTAAATTATAATATCATTTTCTCAGAA
The DNA here is from genome assembly GCA_004363605.1 of Indri indri. NCBI lineage: Eukaryota > Metazoa > Chordata > Mammalia > Primates > Indriidae > Indri > Indri indri. Next base: position 30,649 of record RJWJ010012795.1, read on the forward strand.
GAACTCTCTCCTGAGCCACTTGATTTAAAACAGTCCTACTCCCATTTGTTTAACGCAGAGCTTACCAAGGCAGTTTGGTGAGCCCTGTGTACTTAGTGTTTAGCATACAGGCAATAAACATTTATTGATGAATGAATAAATAAATTGTCGACAATAAATCTGGACTTAGATAAAGAGAGACATTATTTGAAAAGACTGTTGCAGTAGGGAAACCCTCATATAAGATCTGCAAGCCTCTCATAGATCAGGCAGAAAGGGATTTTCTCTTATAGGAAGGATTAAAGAAGACAGTAAGTACTGAGTATTGGAAGTAGGATGAATGGTGGCCTGATAGGGAAGTCAAGAAAATGTCTTTTCTCAAGGTTACCAGATTCTCAGAAGGGGCCATTAATGAGGGGTTGCTCCATATTTCCATGCTAGTACAGGCTGAGGGTGATTTACAGTTCTAGGCCATGGAAGAAGGATAGAAAATTAAAGTTAGGCAAATCAAGTTAGCAGGTATTTGGAGCAGATTAGACAGTGGTTATGAACAAGTAATCATTTATGAAGCACAGAATGGAAATTTGGTAAGTCTGTCTTTGACCTTGTCATAGGTAAACAATGGAGGCATTCCTGAGTCTTATCTAAGTCATATGAAGAAGGGTGGATCTTTGAAGTAAGCTATTGCCCAGGATATGAAAGGCTGGGGAAATTTCTTACCATTGTTGCTGTCCAGGATCACAGGGCTCATATAAAGTTTATCATTGTCAAAATGAATAATTAAATGCATGTATGTTATGACATGTTTAAATGATATTTAATGTAAAATTATTATATATAAATTTATATATGTACTTGTCTCTTCATGTATTAATGTTTGAATTGATATTGCTATTTATCTGTATCTTTCTACATATATATACTCTAATCAGTGTTTCTTAACATGTGGAATTGTTAGAGATTGATCCACAAATTATAGAATGTTTATCATCCTTAGCCTGTGACCATTGTATGACAATGTCACCCTTAGGGCATTGCAACACTTAAAAATACATCCTACCTCCCATACATATCCAAATGACCCTTAACAGAAAAGCTATAATCCTAGTTGTAACTCATTTAGGCACAGATAACATGAATGTGTTGTGGATCCTAAATGCTAATGCTACATTAAAGCAATATTCTGTTTTTTTCTTATGTGGAAATATAATATTAAACTGCATTTGTTGAATATGTAACCATAAGAAAATACGTCTTCTATTCCATATGATCCGTTCTATGATAGGTGGTTAATCTGAGCCAATCATGGAACAGAAATTCTACTTAACCTTGCCAGCTATTGGTATACCCCTAACAAATGAAACCACAAAGAGGTCTTCTGAGAGGTTTTTGTAAATGGATTCCTTGCTCATCAATAAAAGACAAATAAATAGATGATAACTTTGTTTTGTCTGCACATTTTAAAAAGTAAATGTAATATGTGGCCAAACTGCTATATCCATCTCTTTACCAATCCCAGGGTGAAGCTAGTTCATTAGAATAAATCAGATTGGGAAATTTTATAAAAGAGTGTGAGAACTCTGATATATTATTCCTAAAGTTAACCTTTCTTCTGAATGTCTTTGTTTGCAAGTAAGCAAATTTCCTTATTGCCTAAAAGATCTGAGTTTGAAATTCTGTTACTGGTGACCAAAGGCATCTTATGTCATTATCCTATATTTTTGTTAAAGTCTAATATATCTCAAGGAACTAATTTCTTCAACTGTTTTTAAAAACTCATGAATATATATATTAAACTCTCTTTGCCAGGTGAAAATTAAATAGCTATTAACATTAATAATATAGATTTATTATTGGGAAAATAAATAAAATGTTGGCAATAAAATTATTCACAATGAGAACATTAAAAGCATGTCTACCTACTGAAAAAAGTTGACCGAAACATTGCTTTTGTAGCCAGGTTAATGAGCCCACATAGGTTACATAGTTAATGAACATGGAGAAATTGCCATGGAAAATATTAAATATAAACATTAGTTATTCCTTTGTGTTATATAATACCTAAATATGTTTTTATATTTCATATATATATATCTACACACACAAGCACACACACATACATGTATATATATGGAAGAATTAACACAGTAATAGCTTTTTATAAAACATTTTCCAAAATAAACTTGTGTACCCAGAAATAATACTAAGGGAGTAGAATAAATAGCATGCTACTTTTGTTGACAGGTTGTAAATAAATTAGAAAATATTAGGAACTGAGATCACTGGTTGGCTGACACTATTACCTTGTTGGACTCATAGGTGGGAAAATGAAATCTGGGTTTTGCAAATGCTTATGGATTACGGAGTTATTTACATGGAATAGGAAATCTTGAAGAGGTCATATCAAGTTCCCAAGAAGGAAAGATGGACCATTGGATAGGTGTGTGTGTGTGTGTGTGTGTGTGTGTGTGTGTGTGTGTGTATGCATTGAAATAACATGGGTCAACCAACTGAAGAATGGGGTGGAAAGATAATTTTATATATCTTTACAGCTGAAATAAATTCGTAGTATTTATCTACATTGCCCGAGTTGGAAAGAATGTGAAATGATGGTCATACTACATAAGAATGATTGCTATAACCTAATGTTGCTTACAGTAGAACTGGAATAGAAAAGTGGTAATGTATATGCAACATGTTTTCAAATGTTAATCTAGGGTCTGAAATAAATGTCATAGTAAACCAATCAGAAGATAAATGAGAACATGGGGAAAGAAAGCTAAATTAAGTGTTGGCATTTCTCTTCATGCCACAGAACTTGCATAACTCATTTCAGTATTCCATTGCAGGATACTTAAGATGTATCATGCTTTCTAATGGCATTGGTAAAGATAGAAAATCCTAGAGTATCTTCTTTTTGCAAGTTGGATATTCTGCAAGTTTTTAAATCCTGTATATTATGCCGAAAATGGTCATTTTGCTTGCTTTTCCACAGCAGACAAATAGAAAGTATGTTTGAAGAAGCAAGTTTAAAAACGTATTCAGACTGTATCTTTTCAAGAGAAAATGACTGAAATAGATGCAATAGGTCTTCCTTCTCACCTTACAAAATATGAACAGCAATCGATAAAATTGCCATTTCACATTTTAAAAGTTTAATCAAAGACAAATAAATTTTCAACTTTATACCCATGTCATATTATTAATATTTAATGTGTAAGACATCAATGACCTATAAACACACTTCAAAGGTATATTTAATGAAAAGGTCAATTTAGGTGAAGAATAATGAGAAGTATGGCTTAAATATTTTGTTTGCATTCAGTTAAACCTTAATATATTCAGTGTGCCACAGTGCTTTCTTGATGTGGAAGAGAAAACTAAACACCAATTTTTTGTGTCTTTCTTCCTTAATGTGAAGTCGTTGGAAAGTGGCCGTCCAGTCAGTGTCTACATTTTTTCAAACTCCAGTGGGAAATGTAAATAATTGATTACACAATTAAATTAGTCAGTGGAAATACCAAGAATGAAGCAAACAAATTAATTCTACAAATTGGAGTAGACATTGAAATGGTAATACTTGAATTTATAGCTTTAGTAGATCCTATAAACTTTTACTTGGCAGATGTTCTAATTCATAGTGTATACTTTATTAAAAAAAGAAGGATGAAAAGGAGGAAAATAAGGAGAGAGAGAATGAGATAAGAAAAGATGGAAAAAGAAAGCACGTACACAAAAGCCCACCTTTTGGAAACAGGAAAATAGTAAATACCATGTCATCTGTAATTTGTTCCATTCCCTTGAAGCCAGAAATTGGAATGATCAGACTAGATAGTTTCAGGTAAGAAACTTAGCTATTGTAAGGCATAGTTCTGCTTTGAATGTTTGAGCTGTGACTTTGAAATAGCAAGCCTCGTAGAAAAAAGAGATTGGAATTCAGATCTTAATACTTCAACATTTTTTTCCTACTCCACCTCCCTAACAACAACAAAACTTCTTTCGTTGTTCTCTCAAATTTTAAGTAAGTTCTTGTATTTCTCCATATGCTTTAGGTCATGTGAATCAAGTGAAGTCTAGCACTTGGGTAGTGCTCTGGCAAGAAAATCAGCGCAAGATTTTCTCCTCTGCTGAGTGGATAAGAACCTGGAGAACCAAGTTGAAGCACTAGGGAGAGGACTAAAAATATAGGAGTTTCTAGATAAGCTTTAGCCTTAGAGATCTGTGAACTCTATGAATAGAGTGATCCACATAAGTCATCAAACGCACTGTAACATATTTGGCGAAAAGGCAGTAATCAAACCAATGGAAGAAAATTTCCATGAGCTAAGGACCTGAGTTGGCAGATTAGGAGTCCACAGAATGCCAAGTCAGAATAACAGAAAAAAAAAATTCACCTGAAAATATCCTGCTAACATTAATTAAAAGAAAACTATTACAAGTTTTCATGTAGAAAAAATGCGGTGCCTACAAAGGAAAAAAACTGAAAATAAGGCCTATCTGACATTACACTTTTCTTCTAAGGCACTAAAAAAAAAGTAGGTGGTACATAGAGACTACTAAGGAGTAAGCTCTGCAACTCATCTAAAATAAGCTGCCTTTTGGAGAAAAAGCTAAAAGTATATAAAAACTTGATATGGAGCTTTAGGGTAACAGAGCACTGCCTTTTAAGTATCATCTTATTTGATGTCTTGCATTATCTTATTAGTAAAATATAACTTTTATTTTTCTTGATTCTGTCCATTTCACATTATTTTTTTCTTACTTTGTAATCAATAAAACAGGTAGTAACTACAATCTAAATTCTATACAGAAATTTAAAAAAATATGAATAGCCCTATAATCAAATGCTTGTATACCTATTGGTGTCATTTCTCAAGCAATTTAATTCATTATTGGTAGATATTATTAATAGATCTTAATTATTAACACTACAGGTGTTTCATATTCCTTTTTTTCTTGCATTGCAGTCATGAGGGCAAATAAAAAATTTTATTTTCCAGATATCTTAGATCTTGTTCTTTTAAATAATAGTAACTGCATATAACATGTTTTTCTTTTCTTTCTATTTAGCATATTCACTCAATTTCATACGAAAATCATGGTTGGAATATAGAATAATCTTTGCTGAGGTGCTGTAATTCATTTCTAATTGTAACTTTAAACTATTTAGAGAATCAATAAGATGTTCCAAAATCAGTAAAAATACAGGGACTTACAGTTTTTAAACTAAAGGTATTTTAAAATAATTTATCTCATCCACGAACATGTTTCTCACCACTTATCCTACAATCTGCTGAGTGCTATTTTTCTTACTTTCATATTTTGACAGTTTCTGTATGTACCCAATGAAACTCAACAAGGTTGAGATTGAAAAAATATGTTATCATGCTAGATTATTTTTCCAAGCAGAAAAAAAGATACAGAATTTTGCTTTAAATATCAACTAGTAATAAAACATGCTTGTTACGCATATGTAAGACTCAAGAAACAGAGAAAACTTCCCTTAATAATTTAAAAATAAAATCATTGATAAACAGAAAGTAAATTATCAATTAGATGTAAAATAATATTTAAAATATTACAAACCCATCCATGTGCTGTATAAGATTTTGGAACATCTGATTATTCCATTCATTTTATATATTATAACTTACTGCAGGCAAAGCACTTGTGATGGCATCAATATATTTAGATACCTCTAATTTAAAGTAGGAGAGAAGCAATGGAAGTAATAAGGAAAGAAAATAATTTTTGAAATAGCAATCTGTTTTCTAGATGAAAAATATAAACTGCAACCATGTATTTGACATGAGTATATATCAAAATCTTTCCTCAAATGTAGCCTGAGCCTGAGTTGTTACTTGCAGGCCTGATTATAGTTTAAGAAAAACCCAATACAAATTGTAACACTCTGCTTGTTATAGCCTCTTTCCTCTAATAAGTATTGATTTTGAAATATTGGTAAATATTACAGCTTGTGGGTAAGAAACTGTTGCCCCAAATATAGTGCAAATTGTTATTTTTTTCCCTAAGTGAACTTGTTAGCTATAATGCGCTAAAGCGATTTAATATGATTAATGAAATTGGAAGTAGCATTGATTCCTGGTCACTGTTATACTTGACATATTAAAGGTAGTTTAAAATATAGTGGGAATCTTTTTTGTGTATGTTCAAGGAGAATGGATTTTAGCACATAAAGTTTATTAAAATTAAGGCAATTTATGTCCCAGATTATTGCATATACCTAGATCAATTTACAAACTTCAATCTATGCTAGCCAACATATCACTGTAATTCATAAAGGCAATTTTTCCTAATTTTGACAGCATTAGGTATAGAATATGCTTAACAGATAAAAATTGGGATTAAATCTAGAAGACTTTTCATTGTGATTGTTGTAACAAAATTATTTTTGATATCACGTATTTTAAAAGAGAAATATTTGAGTAAGAATTACAACTATTATTTTTATAACATCAAATGATTTCTGTTGAATTACTATTATTACATGTAGCTGACAAGTATGCTATGAAAAAAAGTGCTTAAAATTTTTCAAAAGAGAAATTAAGAGAGATATTTCCCTAAATGCAAATGAGTAATAAAAATTTTTATCCATATATGTGGCTCAAAAACTACAAATACAATTACTGAGAATAACATTCATTTATAATTGAGAATTTTTAAGAATTAAAACATTTTCTGTAGTTTACAGAATCAGAGATATTATGAGCAGATAGTGTGGATTTGGGCATCTTGCTATAATTCTGAAGTCTCTTTTTCCTGTTTTACCCATGCCTAAGTCAACCAAACACTAAATCAAAATACTAAATCCTGATGTATTTTCAAGCATGTTGGTTCAGAGGCACAAATACTACCATGACCTGGAACAGTTTAGTCAAACAAGGAGAACAGACTAAAATATATATATATATATAACAATTAGAAAACATTCTAATCTTCAATTTCATCATATTAATTTTGGTTAGATACCTCTTCAAATGAGAATTTTTCGTCCTGAGAATTAAGAAAAGGTTTGTGAATGAAAGAAGACTATGCCTATTTCACTTATAAGATATATGATATATATCGTTGAAAGAAGCATTTTCCACATTTATGACAACTGTTTTGGCGAGATTTAATGGTGAAGAGAGTCATTGAGTATGAAGTAAATTCATTCATGCATTAATTAATTTATTTAATAATAGTTACTAAGGGCCAGGAATTACTGGAAATAAAAGATGACTATAATCTGACACATTTCCTTAAGAAGAACGCCACATCTTTCATGTATCAAACATTGACTTAATACTGACTGAATGCATTTGCCTCTTTTTTCAGTTGCCAGGGCCATAACTCCTTTGGAAACCTTTCTCTGCCTTCCTTAAGATAGGTTTGCAGTCCTCCAGAGGAGTCAAAGAGTAGTACTCTCTGTACCTTCCTGAAATAATCAATCTGTCTTATAATTTTTTATATGTTCATATCCACATGATATGTGTATTTGTAAGCATATATATAATCAAATGTATTGTTGCTATTATTTTGAACAAACTCTTATTTGTTGGATCAATTAAGAATAAAAAAATCAAAGTTTTTATTTACATTTACTTATTCCTTCTTCACTGTTCTTTCTTTTTTTATATAGAACTGTGTTTCTGGCCTATATTATTTTTCTTCTCTCTGGAGAACTTCTTTTAAAATTTCTTGCAAGGCAGGTCTACTAACAATGAATTCCCTCAATTATCATTTTTCTGAGAATGTCTTTATTTCTTCTTAACTTTTGAGGGATAATTTCACTGTGTACAAAATTATAGTTTGGTTGTTTTTTTCTCTGAACAATTTAAGTATTTCACTCCACTCTCTTCTTCCTTGCATGTTTTCTGAGAGGTCAGATGTAATTCTTATCTTTGTTCTTCTAAAGGTAATGTTCTTTATTTTCCCTTCTGGCTTTTTACAACTTTTTAAAATCATTTTTGCTCTTTATAGTTTAAAAATGATACGGCTAGATGTAGTTTTTTTGTTGTTTATTTCGTTTTATTTTTGTACTTAGTGTCTGACCTTAATTTATAGAAATTCTCATTCATCATCATTTCAAATATTTCTTCTGTTCTTTTTTATATTTTTCTCCTTCCTATAATCAAGTTATCCATATTTTACACATTTTGTAATTGTCCCACAGTTCTCAGATGTTCTATCCTGTTTTATCTGGTCTTTCTCTCTCTTTGCTTTACTTTTTTGGAAGTTTGTATCATCGCATCCTTATACTTAGAGATTCTTTCCTCACATGGCTATAGTCTACTAATGAGCCAAGAAAAACATATTCTTTATTTCTATCACAATATTTTTAATTGCTAGCATTTCTTTTTTATTTTTCTTAGAATTTCCATCTCTCTGCTTACATAATTCATTTGTTCTTTCATGTCATCTACTGTTTTCCACTAAAGCCCTTGATATATTAATCATAGATTTTTAAAATTTCTGATCAGATGATTTCAACATTTCTCCCATATCAGACTCTAGTTCTGATGCTTGTTTAATCTCTTCATATTGTGTTATTTGCCTTGTAATTGTTTTTGTTGAAAGGTGGATATGAGGTACCCTGTAGAGGGAATTGGGTTAAAGAGGCCTTTAGTAATATTCTCATAAGTTATGCGGAAGAGAAGAATTCCATAGTCCTGTGATTACAGGATTCAGTCTTTCAGTGAGCTTGTACCCTGGACTGTGAACTTCATCAGTGCTTCTTGGCATGTTCCTCGGGGTGGATTAAGTGAGCTGGACTTGGGTATTTCCCTTCTCCAGGTCAATTAGTTTCTAATAAAGCCCCAGCAGGTGAGGCTCAGGTTTTAAATAGTTTCACCCGAGGGAAGACCTTGGTAAGAAGAACAGAATGTTCTGGCATATTTCAAAATCTTTCCTTTTCCCCTCCCCTTGCAGAAAGCCAAAGGGAATTTTTCTCCCATATTCACTATGAGGACCTGGTAGAGCCCTGGGAGGTAAAACTATAAAAGTATAAGGACCCCACCCCCGCCTTTTCTCCAAGTGGATTAAATAAACATCTAAGAAACCTATCTTTACGGCAGGGCATGATGGCTCATGCCTGTAATCCCAGCACTTTGTGAGGCTGAGGCAGGAGGATCACTTGATGCTAGAAGTTCGAGACAACATAGAAAGATTCTATCTCTACCAAAAAAAAATTAATAATAATAATAATAATAAAGAAACATATCTTTATTTTTCAGATGAGTATCCCACTATTTTAGTACACTGTCAGATAAAAAGCAGAGCAGTGCTTCTCAAATTCAATAGCCATATAAATCACCTGGAAATCTTATAAAATGCAGATTCTGATTCAGTATTTCTGGAATATGGACTGATATTCTGCACTTCTAATATCACTTCAATGTTGCTGGTCTGCTGAAAACACAGTGAGTAGCAAGAAAATAGATGTCATTAAATTAAAAATTATTTAATGATTTACAGAGATGAGGGATTAAGACTATTAATATTTAGTGGGCAAATGGAGAAAAAACGATTCAAAAGATATTAAACAGCTTACTAATGACAAAGTCAAATAAAGAATGGCCACAGGAACTATCCCATAGTCAAACAAAGTTAAGTTAGCTAGCATGTTGCGGCGAAGAAGGATACACGCTGGAGGAATCTTTGGAAAGTTTAAAGGATTTGAGCAGTTGTTGTATAATTCTAAGGAGGATTTAAAGATGCCAAGGCAAGATCTGGAGGACGTACAATAAAAATGCAGCAAAGGAATTATAGGTAACCAAAACATTTGTACCCCTCATAATATTCTGAAATAAAAAATAAAAATAAATGTAGCACTTTTTATTTCTCCAATTTTGTGTAAATATTCTTATACTTTAGTGCATAGATGACACAATAGCAGAGTATGTGTAATTATTCAACATTCATTCATGAACAAGTATTTATTGAGGGTCTACTAATGCCAAGTTGTTACCTAGGCTTGTGTTAAACAGATACAAGAAGATCCCTATCCTCATAGGGAAAGAATGTGTGACAGCAAGAAAGTAAATAAGTGAATTACTAATGTAATATTAGGTAGTAATATGATACTAAAAAATCAGCATAAAAATAAAAGAAAGAAATGGGGTAGCTGTTTCAGAGAGAAGACTTTTCTTTACAAGTTACAGTAAGCAAACATCTACAAGATATAAAGCATTTCTTTGCAAAGGTCTGGAGTGGAAGTGTTCTGTGTTAGAGAAAAGCATGTGCAAAGGTCTTGAAATAGAAGCAAATTTAGTGTATTCCAATAACATCAAGGAAAAAATTTAGTGTATTCCAATAACATCAAGAAGCAGAGGATCTAGTTCTGAATACTTGCAGGGAATGTGTGGGACAAGTAAAGCATTTGGACTTTATCACAGAAATAATGGGAATTCTTTGGATAAATTCAAACTAAAAATTATATAAATCATTTTGCATTATAGAAAGATAACTGTCTCTTGTGTGACTGTAGATTCAGGGAAGAACAGAGTGAATAAAGGAAGATCCCATGAGTAGTCTAAATCAGGAGTCAGAAAAGTGTAGCCAACTGACCAAATACAGCCCACATTTGGTTTTTGC
>RJWJ010012796.1:0-41218 GCA_004363605.1 Indri indri
GCAAAGTATGGCTTAGGTAAGTCACTGTGAGATCCTGGAAGGTCTGTGAGGATTCACAGAAAAGTCTATAGCTTAGCATTGGCATTGAAACACCAGCCCAGTTCCGATCAAGATACTGGCTGCCCACCCACAACCCCATCACCCCACCCACCTAGTCTCTAAATGCCAAAGATGTGTCTAACGTGTTATCAGTCATATTTGATGTCAATAGTCTCCACATTTCTGTTTCAAGCAAGCTAATCATTAGTCATTGAAAACATGAGTATCATAAAGATCTTTTTTAAATGTGCTATTTTACAGGATTTCAAATTATTGGTGGGGAGAAGATGGGAAGACTGGATCTAGGGGTATTTATCAGTTCAATCACCCCTGGAGGACCAGCTGACTTGGATGGATGCTTAAAGCCAGGTACTTCACATTTTGGTAGTTTTCTAAGCACTTAGTAATAAGCATGAATTTGCAAAGATGGCAAAAGTAGAACTTAAGTCAAACAAAAATACTCAGGAAGGGATGACATTGCTAAGATTTAGGATGAATTTCTCTGTGTTGTTGAAAATACTGGATTGCCTATTTATATAGGAGACCGTCTGATATCTGTGAATAGTGTGAGTCTGGAGGGAGTTGGCCACCATGCTGCCATTGAAATATTGCAAAATGCACCTGAAGATGTGACGCTTGTTATCTCTCAGCCAAAAGAAAAGATATCCAAAGGTAATGTTATGAATGTCTCTTAGTCATGTGTTCTGTTTGACTTTTCACGAGCACTCTAATACATTGGCCCAATAAATTAGATTTATGCTTCTTGTTTCCCTTCTGGAATTGGACATGTGTAGTTCTAATTGTTTTAATTTTATACATCAATATAACCTCTTCATTCATCACTCCTAAGATTTTGTCTTATTCCTTTTTAGTAATATATGCACAAAAATTGATTCATTTTACAAAATTAATGTCACTTAAGTTCTGATTATTTGGTGTGTTCCATCTTTTCTTAGGTCAAATCAGAAATACAGTTCTTTATCATTGTATAATTAATATTGTATAATAGTTATCTATGAAGTCCTTTCCTGAAGCAAATTATAAAAAGGAAAAACACAACAACAACAAACCAGAAATTTAAAAAGAAAACCATATCATTTTGTTTCATAGTCCCTGTCAGCCTGTTGTGGTAGAAAAGGCCCTTGATGAAGATCAGATGACCTGAGTTTGAGCCTTACCTGTGCCACTTATTAGCTGTATGACTTCAGTACTTTTGAGCCACAGTTTTGCTTTTTATTTAAAGAAGAGCCAGTGGTCTCTGCTCTGCCTTATCTACCTTGCACAAAGTTGTTAGGAGGATCAGGTGGTAGACAGTGTTTGTGAAAGATGCACATGTAGCCCCTGTGGAGCAGAACAGTGCAACAGGGAGAGCTCCAGGGTCCAGGAGCAGATTCTGTCTCCCCCACTAAAAACTGTGTACCTTGAGCAAATCACTTGAACTTTCCAAGCCTCACTGTGTTCATGTATCAAATGGTGACCGTAAAGGTGCTTATCTTAGAGATTATGAAAATTATAAAAATTAAATGAGATCATGCATGTGAAAAATTAGCACATTGCCTGGTACGTATTAAGCAGTTAAATGTGAGTGCTGTCATTATTAATAATATGTTTCAAAAACATTGAAATGTTACATACATGTAAGTTACTTTTATCCCAAAGATACCGAGAAATACTTAAAAGAATTAGAAAAAATTAGGTGAAAAACAAGTTTAGATAGTGAATTTTAAGCATAACTTAGATACTTACGATGAAATAGAAGATAAAAAACATAAACTATGTAATACATTGTGACATAAAATTTACTAAACTTTACATAGCTGAGTCATTTCGACTGTCATTTCTTCTTTTCACTAAATGTGTATGTTGTATATATAATATGTACATATATATAAATAATACTTTAAGCTCTTGTTATTGTGAACAAACACAACAGATAGAAGGGAAATATAAGACATCACCACTGCCCACAGGAACCTTATAATCTAATTGTAGTCTAGTCATCTTAGGCAAAGGAAGACGACTACAGTTGGAAATGTTGTAGCATGCCTCTGAGTTTGAAGCAGCCAAGACCAAAAATTTTTTTAAAAGGAGAACATTGGTTTCCATTATTCACCATTATTTTAGGAAATAAGCATATGGATTCCAAATAAATTTATTTCCCCCTGAATAAAGCTCTAAGGGATTTCCATGTTAGTTGTGTTTTCAATAGACGTTATTCATTCATTTGTTCAATAAATATTGAGTGTCTGTGATGTACAAGATACAAGACCTCTGCCCTCATGGAATTTACTGAACAACTAACTAGACAAATAAATTTTTAATTATAGCTATGATAAGTGTTAGCAAGAAGTCCAGGGTGCCAAGAGAGCATGCGACAGAGGAACTCCACCTACTATGAGGAGCAGAGGAGGCTTTTCTTCTCAGCAGAGTTTTGTATGGTTATTTTTTTACTACCCAGTCTCAATAAAAATTAAAAGCATAATGTTCAAGTGTAGTTCTGTGAAATTGTTTCTTCAGGAAGGTAGATTAATTTTATCATGGTGTATAGCTATTCTGTAGTGTCATTTGAAAAGAAGCAAAATTTAAAGAACCTGGGAAATTACCAGTGTGTACTCCAGGCTATCCCTCTCAGTTACCTACCACCAAAGAGGAAGGTCTTTATTTTTCTTTTTGTTTGCTAATTTCTTTCAAATTACAGAATGCACATTAGCTTATTAGAATAAATCTGATTTATTGAAAACCTATAAAATAAGAACTAAATTACACCGTTTCCTTGGGAAGTTATTTAGTGTTTATGTAGCATTCTGTGTATTATAGAAGTATATGTGATATACCACATATTCATGTGTGTGTGATATGTAAACATAAAACAATATACACACACTATTTAAAAAAAAAACAATTTGTTTTATACTCTACATATCATTCTGTAACTTGCTCACTCAATGTATTCTGGACATCCATGAACATACACATCTTTTTAATGTGGCATTATATTCGTGTTATAGGCATATCAAAATTTACTTATCTTTTCTTCTATTGTTATGCATCCAGCTTAGCTATAATTCTATTACAAATGTTGCTCTAACAAATACGGTTGTTTATACACCATTGAAAGTATATGTATTTCTAGAGGTTAGATACCTAGAACTAGATTACAGAGTATGTACATTGAAGTTTTGACAAGTTCCACCAAATTACCCTACAAAAAGCTTTATCGATTTATAGTCTAAGTAGGTGTAACAGTGCTCTTCTCACACCATCAGTGGTACTGAAAATTATCAATCATTCTCATTTTTGTCAGTCAGATCGGTAAAAAACTGCATTAAATTGCATGTCTCTGAGCAATAATGAGAATGTCTTTTAATATATTTATTAGTTATTTGTATTTTACTCCAAATTTCCAGTCCACACATTATATCCTTATTCCACAGGAGTTTTTAAAATCTCTTTCTTATTGAATTTTAGAACCTCTTTGTATGTTAGGGATACTAACTCTTTGATTATTTTTTGTTGTTACAAATGTTTTCTCTCCAGTTGCCTATTACTCTCAATTTTTTACTTGGTGTTGCTTGCTACATAAAACTTAATTTCTTATAAACTCATATTCACATCTGTAATTCTTTCTCGCATGTCTCCTGTGGTTTGTGTCTTACTTCATAAAGCTTTCTTAAGTGGCTTTTGGTAAGAACCATGTATAAGGAATTTGGAGTTGCCTTCCCTGATAATTACTTGGAAAAATGCAGTGTGGTCAGGCAATATAAACCAGGTGTACAAATAACTGTTTAATAAGGACCAAGGATATTGGAGACTCAAAAAAAAAAAAGTGTAAATTATATCTGGGACCCAGAAAGTCTTCACAGAGGAGACTGGTTTGAAATGGGTCTTGGAAAACGGAAGTGGAGAGTTAGGACAAAAGGGGTACACAGTTCAACGGAAGTTATCACAAGAACGACCGAAGGAGAGAGTGAAGGAAATAGCAAGAATCTACTATTTACTGAGCCCCCACGGTGGTTCCACACCCAGGGCCAGGTGTTTTGCATGTGAAATCCTTGTAAAATCCTCCCAGCAATCTTTAGAGAACATTGTATATGCGTAAAAGCACAAGTGTGTATGTCACTAACTTGTTATTCTCATTGATGGATTTTGACTTTAGTGCCTTCTACTCCTGTACATCTTGCCAATGGGATGAAAAACTACCTGAAGAAACCTTCCTACATGCAAGACGGTGCTATAGATTCTTCTGAGGATCACCACTGGCCACGTGGTACTCTGAGGCACATCTCAGAGAGCTCCTTTGGGCTGTCTGGGGGCCTGCGGGAAGGAAGCCTGAGTTCTCAAGATTCCAGGACTGAGAGTGCCAGCTTGTCCCAGAGCCAGGTCAATGGTTTCTTTGCCAGCCATTTAGGTGACCAAACCTGGCAGGAATCACAGCATGTCAGCTCTTCCCCATCTGTAGTATCCAAAGGCACCGAGAAAAAGAGGATTTCCACTGACAGTAACCGAAGCAAAGCTAAAAAGCCAGGCATTTCAGATGCAACAGATTACTCTGACCGTGGAGATTCAGACATGGATGAAGCCACTTATTCCAGCAGCCAGGATCATCAAACACCAAAAAAGGCATAGTTTAATTTTAATCTTTTGAGGTTTTTTTTATTTAACAAAGCAAACATCAGCGAATATATTACAGAGCAGAATAATCTACCAGAATCTTCTTATAGGAGGAATAGTCTATATCTTCCGCTACTAACTGCTACTGCTACTAACTGATACTAACTCTCGAAGAAATTAAAAGCTTTGAATACTAACTCTAAAATGGCTGTTACTCTGCGAACTTACTACCTAATAACACAAAGGACAGAATATTCAGATTATGATTTTCTTACAAGTTGTTCATCTCTTGCATATTTAATGTTTATATTAATACGAGAACTTTAATATCTGAAAAAATTGTTACTGGATAGTTCATATAATGGGCAGTTGAATTTACTGTTCATAGCCTAAATTCTTCTGAAGTTCTGAATGGGTGTTTCAATGTCAACAACATTGAAAATTGCTCGTTCCTAGAAATGGTATAAATTTAAAATCACATTCACCAGCACTTTTAGAATAAACCTAATGCCTTTTTTTCCACTGAAAAATCAACATTCCTCACAAGACGGTTATGCCCTTATAAATAAGGCTTAGGTATTGTTTCAGTGTTTACACTGGATTTGTAAATATAAGCAAAGAAATCATGAAGCCTACTCATTTTAGAGGCTCAAGTGTAAAACTACGACTTGATATATATTTTTGAAGGAAATGAAAATATTTTGTAAATTTTGGAATATAAAAAGCACTTAGTGGGGATTATGTAAAGGCAGGTTCAAAGTGGGTTCTATCTAGGTTTTTCTCTGTCACATCTAGCTGTTTAACCTGAAGCAAATCCTTTAATCTTGAATCAATGAATGCATTAGACTAGATAATCTCTAAGATCTCTCTCGACCTTTTGTTCTTTGTCAACACTATCATTAATATCTTGCTTTTTCTTAATTTTTCCAAAAAAACATGTTTGTCTTCTAGTAATAATTCATTTTGACTCTAACTAGAAATCCTTTTTTGTTTGTTTGTTTTTCTTTGTTAAGGAACCTTCCTCCTCAATGAATACATGCAACAAAATGAATTTTAAAACTTTTTCTTCATCACCTCCTAAACCTGGAGATATCTTTGAGGTTGAACTGGCTAAAAATGATAACAGCTTGGGGATAAGTGTCACGGTACTGTTTGACAAGGTTTTCAAATGTTTTCTCTTCTTAATTTTCAGCAGCCTTTGTATATCAATTTATTAGTTGAATTATTTTGCTCCAAAAGGGACACTTGTCAAATATTGTTAACATTAAAATAGAATCATAGCCTAAAACTTTTTAAAAAATTGATTGTACTAGTCATTTTTTTCCTGTGGTTTAAAAGAAATTAGACAAATGCTGCCTTTTTCCCCATACATTTCATACTTACTTAATCTGAATATAAGCTTTCAAAATATGTATAAAATTAATGCATATGCTTTATTTACATTTGATAGTTTCTGCATGAGTATAGATTAATGAGATGATACATCTTTAACCTACATCATGAATAATTAAAGACCTTGTATATTTACATATATTTTCTCTCCATAATATATAATACCTTGTAAACATGTTAGGTATCTTAAAATGAGAAGTTCCCAAGGAATGTATGTATTTTTAAGGTAGTTAAAATATTAGCATAGAGTATTTGATAAAATTATTTTAGAATTTTACTAATGAATATGCTATCCCTAAATTGTAACATTGTCATTTATCATATTTAAAGGATATTAATAATTATAAAAAGCCATTTGGAAACAGTAGAAACAGTACTATAAATATATCAAGGTCAAAAAGAAAACCTAATTTCCTAGCACATTTTTAAAATAATGTATTACTTTTCCTTTGGCACTTAATTTCTTTAGAATTTTATTGTCTTCTTTTTGTGAAAGGAGATAAAAGCTTACCTGTCCCTAAGAGAGAGAAAATTGACTCATTAGATTTCATCTACATCATAAAAAAACTTTCTCTACCAAAGCCTTTTTAAAATGAAAGAAAAACTTTTTTCTTGACACATGGGATTTGCTTTCAGATTAGCAAATATGATCTAGAGAATATTATTTCATGTACTTTTTCTGATAGCTATGTTCTCACACTAATTTTGCATAGATAGATTTTGCTTTCTGCTCGCTCATAATGCATGATGTAAACTTACAAAGGAAAAGCAATTCTTTATACAGTCAGATCTTGCATATTGTTATTTGCTGAATTGAATACAGAGTTTTGCTAAAAATATGCTGCTTTGACATTTGAAAAACTTAGCTACCAGTGTTCTTGGTTGAAATAATTGCACATGCTGATGTGATGCTACTGCTTTGGCTGATGAACTGAGTTCTTACTAGGGCTCAGATTTGAAATAGAGAGTAAAATTTTTCGTATTTTAAAATATTATTTTCTTTTCTGTTTAGGGAGGTGTGAATACCAGTGTCAGACATGGTGGCATTTATGTGAAAGCTGTTATTCCCAAGGGAGCAGCAGAGTCTGATGGTAGAATTCACAAAGGTATAGTGTTTGCGTGTATGTAGGAATTATATAGATGAATATCACAACAAATAGATAAGAAATTACAAAGTTGATATTGACCTTCAAATTCATACTATAAAATAGGGACATACTCAGTTATAAAGCTACACATTAAGAAACTCCTTGAGAAAGAATTAAAGTAACATATTAAAGAAACTCTGCAATGCAACTTTGTCCAGAATTTGTCTGAGACTCTCCTTAAACAAATTAGAATGAAATAAGACCACACGGTGTTAAAAGCATGTAAAATCTTTATTTTACGACTCATTTCTTTTAAAATAACTTATAGGTGATCTAACTTATAGGTGATCGTGTTCTTGCCGTCAATGGAGTTAGTCTGGAAGGAGCTACCCATAAGCAAGCTGTGGAAACACTGAGAAATACAGGACAGGTAACATCATTATACCAACCTTTTAAGATACCTTAGAAGAACATAATAATGTGTGATTAATATCAATTCTCATTGAGATCTCTAAAATTTTTAGTAAATGAAAAAACCAAACCTGATTTCATGTAACCATTCTAAGGAGTTTTTTTTCTTCCCCAATTGAGAAGCAAGTATTATAAGAAGAGGTTTTACTGAGGAATTTGGCTTTCTATGTCGTATTTACCTCTTATATTACCAAAATGATCTGACGGGGGAAGGGTGGAGACTGAATTTTTTTAATTTTTTATAAATATCTACTAATTTCAAGTGGCTTTTACTCCTAGTCCTTCTTTAGCCCAAAGGCTAGATTCATTATGTTGAAATATATTTTGGGTCAGAGAGTTTACCATATTGTTTATAATGGTTTTTATATTATATATAGTATAATGGTGATTTTTTTCTAATACCTAAATTTTCTATAGCATGTTTGTTATTGTCATAGATTTCTAACATGTTTTTGTAATAGATTTTTTTCTTTTTAATCATCTATCCATACAGAAAATAATAGACACTTGATTTTGAGACTTTTATTAATAATCCTTTTTTTTGTCTATTTTTCTCTTCCTCCACCTATATTTTGTTGGACCAGGTAGTTACTTTAAATGATTTTATACCATCAACTATAGAAAGTCCTGAAAATTTATCTGTTTTCTTATTCTTCTAATTAATGAAGTGCTATTCCATTTATCCAGGTGGTTCATCTGTTGTTAGAAAAGGGACAGTCTCCAGCATCCAAAGAACATATTCCTGTGACACCACAGTGTACCCTTTCAGATCAGAATGCCCAAGATCAAGCCCCAGAAAAAATGGTGAAGAAAACAACTCATGTTAAAGACTACAGCTTTGTCACTGAAGGTCAGGCCTTGGGAGACTATCATCTCTCCCTTAAATTACTCCTGGCTTATTTAAATTTGATTTTTAAATGTTAGATTACAATTCATGCCCTAGTTTCTTTAATTATTCTTGTCAAGTATAAATAATAATCTGATGCAACACCATACAGAATTAAAAGACAGAAACATATTTGCAGCTCACAGAGTCTGAAAGACTTTGGGTAACGAAGTCTTGCATGCTTATGGTCATTTAATAATGCCTTAAATAGTTGTAAAATTCAAAAGGGAAAAAATAAGTATAAATAATTGCTGAGATAGCTTCAACCCTGTGTGAAACCTTGACTCTTAGATTTTCTGTATTTCTATTTAATTTTATGGACTAGTGAGGTTAACCCTAGGCAGAAATTCACCTAGCAGTTCCCAGATACTGGTATTTGTTCTACCAACTATGCTAGCCTTTGAACATAAAACTAATTGGTAGTAAAATAAGAAAATTAAGAATGATGTATTAGTGAGTTTTTCATAAGGCTAAATGTGTTCATAATATTGGAATACTCTTTATTCTGGGATTCCATCTATATTCCTTTTAAGGAGTCTTTTATAAGTAATGGTGGTAGTATACAGTAATTGTTTTCTGTTTTGTTTTAAATCCCTATTGATTACACAAATGTTAGTAACTCTGAATCAGTCCCAAAAATAAGGAGAAAAAATAGCCCAGACTATATTTTTTCTGATTATGAAAATAAAACTAGCATGCCTACTTTATCACACTGTTCTTTATTCTTTATTTCTTCCATCATTCTTTCTTTCAATATGTTTTTAAATTCTTTTCTGGTTATTCTTCTAATTTATTTTGCTGATGAGAATTTTATTAGACTGCCATTGCAACTTATCTGGATTAAATCATACCTCACCAAAATATTATAATGTCAACCTACTTCCGCATACCCTCCTCTAACATTTATTTTGCTCCTAGTCTCTCCCACTGTATAAATGAATTTCTCCCATCCTCTCCTTCCTTGGATTTTTCCCTTTTTTTCTCTGTTATTATGCTGTCTTTTAAAACACATAGGATTGAAGCATAATTCCATTTTTAAAACCCTGCTTTCAGAATTCTCCTTTCTGTTCAGTTTAGTTCATGCAGTTGGTTGATTAAATTAAGATTTCTTAGTGATGGGAAGATACTGTAAAATAGGATTTGAGTATTAATATAAGGGTACAATAAGTACACATAGAGTTGTAAATATTGTGGGGAAATGGACTTTTTAAAATGTGTCTGAAAGTATATATGTTCATATGTAATCGCAGCATGTTAAGAATAAATTTTTTTATATCTTTTTCCTCCAGAAAATACATTTGAGGTAAAATTGTTTAAAAATAGCTCAGGCCTAGGATTCAGTTTTTCTCGAGAAGATAATCTTATACCCGAGCAAATGAATGTCAGCATAGTAAGGGTTAAAAAGCTCTTTCCTGGACAGCCAGCTGCAGAAAGTGGAAAAATTGATGTGGGAGATGTTATCTTGAAAGTGAATGGAGCCTCTTTGAAAGGACTGTCTCAGCAGGTGAGCCTGTAGCATGGAGAGTGCAGCATTTTTAATGACGAGATGGATTGGCCTTTCCAGATGGCTTTATAATGCTGTCCCTTCACTTGTCATTCTTGGTACCCCCCAGGAAGTCATATCTGCTCTCAGGGGAACTGCTCCAGAAGTATCCTTGCTTCTCTGTAGACCTCCACCTGGTGTGCTACCAGAAATTGATACTGCTCTTTTGGTGAGACCTGCGAAAACTAATTTATTTTTTTATGGAATATCAATGTAATGAGATTAACTAATTCAGCTGTACTGGTTTCATCATGGATTGATCTCCTGGGTTTTATATGTAGCAACTTCTTTAGGAGTATTATTTTGTGTGTGTCACTTAACCTCTTTGAGTATATTCCATAGTTATCATATAAAGTCATTCAATTTACTTCCTCTTCTCTCCTTTCCAGTTCTAGGATTCTAAGATTTCAAGAATTTGTCTTCTGAGTAAAAGTAGAAAAAGACATAAAGTAATGGTTACAAAAAACCTTTTGTCCATTTCTTCATTGAACCAAACAAGGGAAAGTTATTCTCATTCTGAGCTAGTTTGGATAAAAATGAGAATTATTTGAGATTTTTAGCCTTTTTTTTTCCCTAACACTGTAAGTCACAGAGAAAGAGATATGTTTATCCATTTCCTTCTCTTATGTCAAGAAAGAGCTAAGGAATCTATAATCTATTTTGATGATACCTTACAAATTGCATACTGACAGGTCAGAATCTAACCATAGATGGATACTAATATCATTAAACAAAGACTGCCTTTGGCCTTTCCTCTTAAAATAGTCTTCCACTACCAGTGAATGGTAACTCCTGGATATGAAAGGCAGGATTATCTGGGTCAGAAGTTTTAACCCTTTTATTGGGGGAAGGGAAAGTATTAGAAGGACATTAATAAGCAAGTAACATTTCTGTAAGATGCATTATAAATAGCATTTTTAAGGATTACATTGATTAGAATCTCAATCCTCAACAGGAAGAACTGAATGGAACTCTTTTGATGAGTATATCAATTGATAGCAGTTTCTAGAAAACAACTGGAAAATATTTAACAAGGCTTTTTAAAAGCATCCTACATCCTGACAGTATAAAAAATTACAAGGAAATAGAAACTGAGGTGAAAATTTACAAAGAAGTTCTCCTAGATTTCTGTTAATAGTGAAAAGCTAGGAATAACTCTATAAATAATAAAAGGAGAGGGCTGAAATAAATTGAAGATACAGCCATCGATAGGACCATTATCCAGGTATTAAAATTATTTCAAAGTATATTTAAGGCCTTCAGAAAATACTCATGATAGAAACCTAAATTTTGAAATAGGAGATAAAGTACAATATGTATTACTCTAATTCTGATTTAAAGTATAAATTATACAATATTAATAGTTAATAATGTTATATATGAATACTTTCTCTAATGAGCATATATTATTTTTATTATCAGAAAATCAATTGAATATTTTGGTAGAGAGCACTGTTGTTCAATAGGTTCATTTTTAATTAAATGTTTCTAAAATTAATATAAGCTGTCACACTCTGATCTTTTTATATGTGTTCATTACAGACCCCACTTCACTCTCCAGCACAAGTACTTCCAAACAACAGTAAAGACTCTTCTCAACCCTCATGTGTGGAGCAAAGCACTAGCTCAGATGAAAATGAAATGCCTGACAAAAGCAAGAAACGTTGCAAGTCCCCATCCAGAAGAGACAGTTACAGTGACAGCAGTGAGAGTGGAGAAGATGACTTAGTGAAAGCTCCAGCAAAGACATCAACTATGACCTGGGGTTCAGCTTTGCATCAGACTCTAAGCAACATGGTATCACAGGCACAGAGTCAACAAGAAGCACCCAAGACTCAAGAAGATACTATTTGTACCATGTTTTACTATCCTCAGAAAATTCCCAGTAAACCAGAATTTGAAGACAGGTATCGGTATTATGTGAAGCACTGAAAGCAACTGGCTGTTGTTAGTAACAGAAGCAGCAACATAAATTTCTCTAAGATTGTAATGTGTCTGTGTGTGAACTTGACAGTGGTGAGGCAGGTGATGACTGTATTGGATGTCTAGCTGTTGTGACTGACAGTTTTAGTTATCAAACCAATAAGCTCTGAAGCCAGTCAGCCTGAGCCTTGCTTCCCTCTTGAGCATGTTTACTAGTAATTGAGAAAGTTGTTTATATTTCATGATCAATCATACTTCTTAACCTGAAAGAGAAGAGACTTATTTAGGTAATGATGCAGTGGGAAAGTAGGGAGCAGAAATATAAAGGTAAGAGGGGAAAAGAAGATAGAGAGTTTACAAAAGATAAACAAAAGATGTGCAAAAGACACAGAAGATGGGGAAAGAAGAAATGATTGAAAGGGTGGAAGCATACAAAGAGAAAGACCACATCTGTACTTCTAATCATGATTCATGCATTTTACTGTTTGGTTATGTCTGTGTATATCCAGGTCAAGTTTTATTTTTCTTTCTATTCTTTCATCCAAAATAATCATAGGTGTAAAACATTTATTCTTCTCTTATTTCTTTTCCTTATGTGGAAACACACATTAGGTTTCTGATAACATTAGCTTAATCCTTGAATTAACAACTAGGAATCAAAAGTGTATTAATTTATCCTATCTTACTGACTTTATGCAGCTTAAAGATCTTCTTCAAAATAGAACCTAGACAGAGAATCAATTATTGGTAACATTAGCATGTAATAGATGTGGAATAAATTCATAGTCCAGAGTCAGAAAAAAAGTAGCTAGAGTCCCAGTCAAATTCAGACGTGAATATTTGCTAAGCATTTTCTGTTTTGGGCACAAACTTACAACCTGACATTGAAATGTATTTGAAAGTAGTCTTACTTCTTTGTCTCTGTAGTAATCCTCCTTCCCCTGTACCACTGGATGTGCCTCCTGGGCAGAGTTATCAACCCCAGTCAGAATCTACTTCCTCTAATTCGATGGATAAATACCATATACATCACATGTCTGAACCAACTAGACAAGAAAATTTGACATCTCTGAAAAATGACTTGGAAAACAACCTTGAAGATTTTGAGCTGGTGAGTTGTTTCATTTGTATTGTTTAAATTCCATATATTCTCAAGGAAGATGTAGACACAGTTTCCCTTTTGTTAGAGAAAAAGCTAACTTCTAGAATTGCTTCATATCTGGGTCTATTAAGTGGATAACAAATCTGGTATGTTTCTCGGTGGAGAAATTAGGGAAAAGGGGAGAAAGACCTGGGTATAAATCCTGACTCTACCACTGACTTGCTGCAGCTTGACAGACACCTGTGGACAAATCACTTAATTCTGAGTCTTAGTTGCTTTGGCTATAAAATGGAGCTGGCAGCCTCACAAGATTATGGTGAAATAGCATATGTAAAGCACCTACAATAGTATCTGCTACAGAGTAGATACTTAGTAAATATTATTTTTGTCTGTTTCTCAAATTCTGATTAGTTATTTAAGTTTTAATCAAATTTGAATGTCATTTTTTTCTCTTCCACACATTTTTTGTGTGCCCAAATGGAATTTGCTTTGTAATAATAGCCCTAGAACTTCTAAACGTACAAATTAGATGTAGAAGCCAAATTTCCAAGTATAATATCCTTTACATTGATTAGAAGTCAGCCTGTTTTAATACCGCTTTTATTATCTAAGTAATAAATGTTTATTATAGAAAAATTATAAAGAAAATTAAAACCACCTATAATCTTGCCACCCAAAACCATTAACATTTTGGAGTTAGTCTTTCCAGGTATTTCGTTCATCTGTAATTTTGTGTGTGAGTGTGTACAGCATCTACTTTTCAGTTTCATTCTTAGCAAGAGAGTGAAAATTGTCTTTGAATAATTTTTCTTAGAAATTTGTCAACATTCGTATAAGCAAGCTCTATGTCTCAGTTGAAATCTTTCAAAAATATTTCATTTGTTTACACAACTAAATGAATGAAGTTGTGAGATATAATCACCAAAAGACTTCATATTTTTACCAAAAAGAAAACTGTCTTTTGTGGCTCTTGGCATCTATCTCAGTTGTTTAGAAATATGTGAAGAATTTTCCTGACTCTTACCTCCAAAAAGATTCTTTGATCATCAGAGTATAACCACTATTGTGTCTTTGTTTACCTGAAAATATAAGAATGGAAGCCTAAGTAAGTTCTGTCTGTGCTGTATGTAGACAAGCACATAATGTACTTAAACCCAACTTTCACATCGGGGGTGGTGGGGAGACATTCTATCTAGAGTTGGACAGACCTGGCTTCTTCACTTGGGCAAGTTAAGTAACCTTTTAAGGTTTGGTTTTCTCCTCTGTTAATCAAGGAAAATAATAGTCATCTTTCTGTTTGTCCATGGGGCAAAATAGACAACCTAAAGGAATCACTGTTTTCTTCCCTTAGGAAGTAGAACTCCTCATTACCCTAATTAAATCAGAAAAAGGGAGCCTAGGTTTTACAGTCACCAAAGGCAATCAGAGCATTGGTTGTTATGTTCATGATGTCATACAGGATCCAGCCAAAAGTGATGGAAGGCTAAAACCTGGGGACCGGCTCATAAAGGTGAGACATTTAAAAGGAATGGAAGATTTGTGCAAACATAGCCAAAGAGCAAGGCGGGGCTGGAAAAGGAAGAAAAAGGATGAATTAATATATTATAACACTGTATTTCTCTGTTTGGTTTATGCTTTCCTTTTCTACCACTTAAAAATAAAGGCCTTATATAATTAACAGTTTGGAAAATGCTTAAAGTTTCCTTTTTAATTTTAAAGTTCCTTTAATCTCAGTTAAGGCATACAACAAGCTATCTCAGATCTCAGGGACAGAAAGTTTCTTAAATTACTAAAATGATAAATTTCCTAGATTAGGAAAATAATGAAGCATTTATTAGGGGTTTTACATTATTATTTCATTGTAATGGCTCAATCATTTTGCCTGCGATTTCCATAATAACGGAATACCAATAAATTAGAGACCACTCTTTATTGTGCATCTCATACTTGCTAGTATATATTATATAAAAAGTTAGGGAAATTGTTGTATTTTCTTGGCAATTTAGCTTCTCTGTTGTAAAAATTATAATCCTAACTTGTCCCTTTCTCATTTTTATAGGTTAATGATACAGATGTTACAAATATGACTCACACAGATGCAGTGAATCTGCTCCGAGCAGCACCCAAGACAGTCAGATTAGTCCTCGGGCGAGTTCTGGAATTACCCAGGATGCCAGTGTTGCCTCATTTGCTACCTGACATTACATTAACATGCAACAAAGAGGAGTTGGGTAATGAAAATTCAAGCTTTGTGCAGTATAGTTTTCTTGGCTAGAGTAAGTACTCGTGTGACTGAGAAAACAAATATTTTGTATTCTTTCAAGGTTTTTCCTTATCTGGAGGTCATGACAGCCCTCATCAAGTGGTATATATTAGTGATATTAATCCAAGGTCAATTGCAGCCACTGAGGGTAATCTCCAGCTATTAGATGTCATCCATTATGTGAATGGAGTCAGCACACGAGGAATGACCTTGGAAGAAGCGAACAGAGCATTAGACATGTCACTTCCTTCAGTGGTGTTGAAAGCAACAAGGTACTCTGCAAGTATTTGTGAGTTGTGTGTGTGTGTGTGTGTGTGTGTGTGTGTGTGTATTTCAGGTTGTTGATTATACTTATGTACTTGTAAAAGATGTCACTGAATTGGTAATTCATAGACTAAACTGGCAGGACTTAGTAAAGTGAGAACAGACTTCCTGGTAGGAGATTCTGAGAATACTAAGTGGATAAGTGTTTGGATACGTGTTCGCAATTAATAGGATGGTTACTACATTTATCAGTTTGGTTGTTTTCCCTTGCAAGAAAAGAACAGAAAGTACAACTTTGTTTAAATAAGAAAGGGGATTTGTTGCTTTATGTTGGACTTTAAAAAGTCTAGAGATAAGGTGGTCATCAGGTAAAATTTGATCAGGGTTCCGGCTCCATTTTTTTTGCTATTTTCAGTTATTCGCTCCTCCATGTATCAGTTTCCTTTATGGTAGTCAAATGACTGCTTCAGTTTCATGCCTCACACCTACATACTGGACAATTAGAGCACTCTTCAAACAGAAATTTCGCCTGTCGGGAATGTAAATCAGTACAGCCACTGCAGAGAACAGTATGGAGGTTCCTAAAAAAACTAAAAGTAGAACTACCATATGGCCCAGCAATCCCACTGCTAGGTGTATGCCCAGAAGAAAGGCAATCAGTATATCCAAGAGATATCTACACTCCCATGTTTATTGCAGCACTATTCACAATAGCCAAGATATGGAATTAACCGAAGTGTCCATCAGTGAATGAACACAGAAAATGTGGTCCATATACGTAATAGAATATTATTCAGCCATTACAATGAATGAAATCCTGTCATTTGCAACAACTTGGTTGGAATTAGAAGACGTTATGTTAAGTGAAATAAGCCAGGCACAGAAAGATAAATTTCGCATGTTCTCACTCATATGTAGGAGATAAAAATTAAAACAAACTCATGGAGATGGAAAGTAGAATGATGGTTAGTAGAGGCTGGAAAGGGTAATGGGGAGAGGGGATTACATGGGGGTGGTTAATGGGTACAAAAATATAATGAGGTAGAATAAATAAGATCTAGTATTTGGTAGCACAGTAAGGCAACTAATAATAATTTATTATATATTTTTAAATAACTGAAAGAGTGGAATTGAAATGTTCCTAACACAAAGAAATAATAAATGTTTGAGGTGTTGGATATATCAATTACCCTGATTTAGTCATTACATATTGTATGCCTATATCAAAACATCACATGCTCCCTGTAAATATATACAACTATTATATACCCCTAATAAGTAGAAAAAAAGGCAGGGGGGAATCTCACCAGTCACTACTATTAAAGCAAGTATTGTGTGCCAATTGCCTTAGACCTAAATTAAGGCGAGTCCCCGAGTTGAGGCAAAGGAATAAGAATACATAGATCTCCCAGACTTACAATGGGGTTACATACTGAAAAACCCATCATAAGTTGAAAATATCCTAAGTAGAAATGCATTTAAAATACCTAATCAACCAAATACCATAGCTTATTAGCCTACCCTACCTTAAACGTGTTCAGAACACTTACATTATGCACCCTACAGCTGGGCAAAATCATCTAACACAAAGCCTATTTTATAATAAAATGATGAATATCTCATGTAATTTATTGAATACCATACTGAAAATGAAACACGGAATGGTCGGCTGCATACTGAAAGCATGGTTTCTACTAAATGTGTATGACCTTTGCACCGTCATGAAGTCCGCCCATCATAAGTTGGGTACTGTCAATATTGATTGGCCTAAGCCAGCCATGGCCCATCCCCAGAGCTGGGGTGGGGTCAGTCCTACCCAAACCCCTTGTCTGCTACCCCAGAGGTATGGAACTACCACATCCAGTCTACCTGGTAACAGGTTCACGCCATAAAAAATGCTAACAACAACTTTTCTTTCACTTGTAATGGAAATAAATTGAGAAAATGTATGTATTAGTTTCCTATTGCTGCTATAAAAAATCGCTACAAATTTAGTGGCCAGAAACAATACAAGTTTATTATCTTAACAGTTCTGAAGGTCAAAAATACAAAATGGGTCTCACTGTGCTAAAATCAAGGTGTCAGCAGGGCTGCATTTCTTCTGCAAGGTTCCAGGAGAAAATCCATTTCCTTGCCTTTTCCACCTTCCAGAGACTGCCAGGATTCCTTGGCTTACGGCCTCCTTCCATCTTCAAAGCCAACAACTGCAGTAACCTCTGTGTCTGTTGCTGCTTCTCTTTCTCTGACTCTTGAGTTTTCTCCCTCTTTCACTTATTAGGCCCTTTGTGACTACAGCGTGCCCACCCACATCAAAATCCTTAACTTGATCACATTTGCGCAGTCTTTTTTTGCCATATAAAGTAACGTTCTCACAGGTTCTGAGGATTAGAACATAAACATCTTGGGGAATGGGGGAGTGCATTATTCTGCCTACCACAATGTACATGAATCCAGGCTGTCTAGATTACAGACTTAAGTTATGTAAAGGGAAAATTCACATTTTTGTTTATGAATTATTTCTTTCAAAATATGAGAGCTTGATATTAAGTCATTGATAATTAACTTATCTGTTCCTTCTGAATCTTTAAGTTAGATTGTGTACTTTTTTTCCTTGAATGTAATCCCTGACCCGATTCCTTCATATGTTTCTAAAAATTGGATTGACCTACTTATTTTCATAGGTCTAGCTGAATGTTAATTAGTGGGGGAAGAACGTGTTTAAACAACTATGAAAATATTTTTGTGAAAATTAACATTTCTCCTAACCTTAGGTCTAGCTGAATGTTTTGCCTCGAAATTAGTAGAGCATTCTTCACCCCATTCCTGAAGTCACTTTCTTTTATTTTTCTACTTTTATCTTAGCTATAATTACTAAAGATATATCAATAATAGTTGCAATTACTTTCCCCTTCATTCATCCTCCAGCTCTCTCTCCGCTGTTATATATATCTGCCCTCTTTTATTAAAGTCCACAGTAGCAGTAGTGGAGGGATGTGTGTCAAGAACTGTTAAGGGTCTGGGATTTTACCCTACTTGCAAGTTAATAAGCTAGTCTATTACTGTTTCACGGATGCTAGCAGAAGACATAAAACTTCTGGATCAGAGGTAAAAGACTTTATTACCAATGCAGAGCAAGCAGCATTAGCATGGTGTTGGTGACAGTTCCACTTGTCCTCTAAGTCCCATAATGATGACATATGTAGGCCTAGAGGTTTCCTACATATGCAGTGGGTTGTATTGAAGAAGAAGACTGCTATCCAATACAACCCGCCATTTTATAGCAGCCCGTAAGAAAGCTTTTTTTTTTCAGTGGTGGGGAGAGAAGTTACCTCATTCCTCAAGGTTGTTTACAAACACAACCTTGACAAATAGCCCAAATAAAAACAGACGAGGGCCTTGTATTTTTGGGCTACCCAGCAAGAACATACAGGGATGCTTAGCGCCTGTGGCTTATTGCCTCTCCCAACACTGTACACCTTAGGCAACCTCCCTTTCCCCTCAGGTATCAGAAACAATAAGATGGCATTCTAATCCTCTATTTCCAAAGGGCTATTTTTGGGGCTGTTTTTTTACTTTGAGTGGTATCATTCTTCTTATAATCTTTTGAATATAAATATTTCATGTAGATTTTCACTTTAATCTACAAGAAAAACATCAGGGACTTTGTATGTATAAAACTTAGTGGTCTATGACTTCTAAGTTAAAGCTGTCTTTGAACTACAACTGAGTGACAGTGAACTAAGTTATTAGGTCACGAATATTAGCAGTGTTTTAAATGGAAGGGGAAACAGCGTGATGTGTTGAATTGAAGCCCAAAGAAAGATTATGCAAAGAAGCGATTCTTACTCTTTTTGAGTCAAGAGTCTCTCCCTCCAGAAAACATATAAATGAAGACGCTCCTAAATTTTGTCTACAGCTTCAGAAAGTAGCTGGGCCCCCTGAATCCCATCCAGAATAAAACTTCTGAGGCTAGTTAACAGATGGTTCAAAGGATATTTAAACAAATATCTTGAATAGTTTTCAATTGTCTTTTCTTTTTTCGTAATGCAGAGATGGTCATCCAGTGGTCCCCAGTTCAAAGAGGTCTGCCATTTCAACTCCAAAGCCAACCAAAGCCAATGGTAAGGATATAGTTGTTTTATGACACAAGTACAGGTGGAGTATCCCTAATCCAAAAATCTGAAACTGTTTGAGCATTGACATGACGCTCAAAGGAAATTCTCACTGGAACATTTCACATTTCAGATTTTTGGATTTGAGATGCTGAACTGGTAAATATGATGCAAATATCCCAAAAACAAACCCCAAAAAATCTGAAATTCAAAACACTTCTGGTCCCGGCAGGCGCGTTGGCTCACGCCTGTAATCCTAGCACTCTGGGAGGCCGAGGTGGGCGGATTGTTTGAGCTCAGGAGTTCGAGACCAGCCTGAGCTAGAGCGAGACCCCGTCTCTACTAAAAAAAAATATTAACAAATTATCTGGACAACTAAAAATATATGGAAAAAATTAGCCGGGCATGGTGGTGCATGCCTGTAGTCCCAGCTACTCAGGAGGCTGAGGCAGAAGGATCACTTGAGCCCAGGAGTTTGAGGTTGCTGTGAACTAGGCTGACGCCACAGCACTCACTCTAGCCTGGGCAAAAGAGTAAGACTCTGTCTCAAAAAAAAAAAAAAAGTCCTTTTCGGTTATATCCATAATTTGTTTTCCTGTGTTAAATTGGTCGTCTTTATGAAATGAGATAAAAAGCTTGCTATCTTCCTTTAAATAGTCAAGGGATATGGCTCAGTACCAGTGATGTCTCTCCCATTTAATTGGGTTAATTTATACTCAATGTCTCATGCTTGAACCATTCAGTCCAAACTGAGCTTTTATGTGAACTATTTTCTTTTAAGAAATTAGCTATTTCCTTGGGGTAAACACTTCTTTAACATTTGATTACATTTACCTGGTTTTAAGTCACTGAATATATGACCTCTTTTAGTGTACTAAAAAAAATAACAACATCCCCAGAAATGTGGATTTTCTTTAATTATTTTTATGTCTCTATTGTGGTTTTTGCCTGGCTCATCCTCTTACTTCCTGTGTTGTCCTTTCAGGTCACCACAGTGTAGAGCCTTGTGGCCAGCCTGCCCTGACTCCTAATAATTCATTCTCCAAGGTAAGGAAAAGGCTGCCTTCTTTCTTTCATGTGACACCTCCTTCTCTAAATAATCTGCTTGTTTGTGTTTTGAATCGAACTGATTTCATATTTTAATAGTTGTATTTTTTAGATACACGTGTTAATAATAAGGATATATTTTAGTGAACTAATAGGGCTTACTAAGTAAATCACACAACATAGAGCCCTCATTCAAGTAACCCTACGTCATTGGGCATATACTCGAGTCTTAGATAAGCAAACCACTTAAATAGACCCCTTTAGTGCTGGGATTTTTTAATTAATGGGCACAACTTTTTTGGTTGTTGCTTAGACCACAGGAAGAGAAGAATCTAAGAGTAGAATTGCCCCTTTGGGTTATTGTCAGCCAATAGTAACCCTCAAATATCAAATCTGTGCAACTTGTGAGGAAGAACAAAAGTGGCAAAAGAAATAGGTTTGCTTGCTTTTGAAAGACTTAGAAAATACTTCACCATATAATAAAACGAGAGAGCTTAAGTCACTTAAGATTAATGCAAAGAAATCTTGGGGTGATTCAACAAAACTGTTTTGATGCATGGTTAAATTCCACTTCATGCTCCCTTTAAGTCTACTTGTATGTCCATTTGTTTGCCTAACATTCCTTTTTATGACTTTCTTTGTGGCACATAAGATACACTTCTAAAATGATCACAGCTGGATCTTCA
The DNA here is from genome assembly GCA_004363605.1 of Indri indri. Lineage (NCBI taxonomy): Eukaryota > Metazoa > Chordata > Mammalia > Primates > Indriidae > Indri > Indri indri. Next base: position 21,428 of record RJWJ010012796.1, read on the forward strand.
TTTCATGGAATTGTTTTATCCCTCACATACCCCTTACAATCTATTCTGAACCTCATGACTGAATGGCTTTCCATGTGAAATACAGGGCTGAGGGACTGCTCTCCTAATAATCTGAAAATCTATCTCAACATGAGCTGGCTTTAATGTAGGGGGAGAAAAATAATTTAGTGAGCAGAAACCCAAAAGTCTATACCTCTTATCTCACTGTGTTATCTCACACTTGTGACTTGGTTTAACAAGTCCTGAAAAATATTACAGCAGAAGAATTTTAAAGCAAAAATGATTAGGGCACAAAAACAAAAATTTCTAGATATTTGTGTGTGTTGGAATTGAGCGACAGCAACACTCACTATTCTGTTTATTCAAAAATCTTCCATTTCACATAGCTGAAGCAACTGAATTTTCATCTATTTCTAGTGTTATTTGTGTTGTATAGCATTTATTGTCTTTTTAAATATCAGCCATTGTTGAAAGAAAAAAGGATAGAGTTTCTGTTAAATTAGCATAAAACCCTAGAAACCAGGACTTTTGCTGTTTATGGCTGCCAGCATTTTGTTGTCGAAGTTAAAATCTGCCAGGAAGTCTCTCAAATACTATTCTGTCCTCGAATGCTAATGTCTATGAATATCTCACTTAGAATGGAATTTCACAATCTCATGAAGCTTTTGATATTGTATTACCACTATTTATAAAAATATATTTCTGTTGCATCTACCATGAGTACTTTTTATCTTAATGAAAGGAGTAAAACCTTCAGAATAAACCGTAACCTTTTATTTGTATCAAATTATTTTGATTTATTCTAATCATTTAATTTTGCATTTTTTCCAAATCATTTTTCTTCCAATAGGCTATGCTCCATGAAGTGCTTCACAATTTACCATTCTATTCAATAATTACATTCTATTCAATAATTATTTTATAGTTATGAGTCTGTTGTTTTTTTTAAGTTCACATAGGACTTAGTATAGAGTTGAAAATCTATATACCTAACAGATGGTCAAGTTGCTAAATTGGAGTCTATATCCATGTAACAGCCTCATAAATACTTAAAAAATTTATTTTCCCCCTTTCTTTCAACTTCTAAGTTTTAGTAATCCTATTAAATTATTTTTAAAAATTATATGGAATAGCACTCTGGGAGGCCAAGGCGGGAGGATCGCTTTAGGTCGCGAGTTCAAGACCAGCCTGAGCAAGAGCAAGACCCCATCTCTACTAAAAATAGAAAATATTAGCTGGGCGTAGTGGTGCACACCTATACTCCCAGCTACTCAGGAGGCTGAGGTAGGAGGATCACTGAGCCCAGGAGTTTGAGGTTACTGTGAGGTAGACTGACGCCACAGCATTCTAGCCTGGGTGACAGAGTGAGACTCTGTCTCCAAAAAAAAAAAAAGTATTTTATAAAACAAGTCTTATAAAATATGCCTCAAAAAAGAGATTTCTGCAGTCAAGTAAGTAGTTTAAGAAATACTACATAATAGATTTCTCTTTTGGCAACTCAAAACTTTTATTAGTAAGGGTTGCAAGAATTCCTTGAATGAAAATACTGATTTAATGTTGTTTCAAATAGTGTTTCCTGGCATATTTGACAATGGATGGAAAGCCCCATCCCGTATGCACATTTCATTGCTCTGATATTTCCTAGAAACTCTGATCTAAGGTGGGAAGATATAAAAGGGATCTTGTACTGAGGAAGAAGAGGAGAGAAGCAATGTGCAGTCCCTCCCTAATCCTGGAAGTTAGTAAAATAACACTCTGACGATTTGCTTTGGTTTTATGCTTTAGGTTGATGGGGAAGAAATCATTGAAGTTTCCTACCCTGAAGGAAAATGTTCTACTTATCAAATGAAGGGATCAGCAGACCTGACTCTGTCCAAAGGTAGTTTTCCGAATCAGTCATCTAATTACTCTAAATGCCCTAATACTTGAGGTAATAAAGAAATATTAGGTATCCTCACTTATTTGCCTTACATATTACTATAGCTTTAAAAGAAAAGATTATTGCTCATAGAAACAAAAGAACAATGTACAAAGGTCCAGCATCCTTTCTCCTCTCTGAGACTAAAACTATTTTTAAATGATTGAAAAGATAGTTTCATTTAATAGTGTTTCCTGTATTTTGTGAAGTAGCAGTTTATAAGTTACCAAATAGTTTAGAAATTGTATCTTGAGGATATTTTGTCTGATCTATTATATTCTTAATCTCTGTAACATAACTTTTGTGTTTCTTTCATGCATTAATACTTTGAGAGTCATTTAATTTAAAAAAACAAACATTAAATTATTAATGTCTTATGATATCATCAACATTGATTTTGGATTATGTTTTTTTAAATTGCGTTTGTGTGATCTTTTGTCATAGAAACCAGAGTAGTTCTAGAACTAAACATGACTGGATCATATTAGTGTAAACTGCTTTTCCAGTCATAGCTACTTTTCAGAGCGGATGCTTTAAAAAAATTTTTTTTTACTTTTGCATTCCTTTTTTTAATTTTTATTTCTAATTATGGGTACATAATAGTTGTATATCTTTATAGGGGACATGTAATGTTTTGATACAGACATGCAAGGTAAATTAATCAAATCAGGGTAACTGGGGTATCCATCACTTAAAATTTGAAAGGACCTAGCAAATTCGACACTTTGTCCCTTTCTTATGTCACTATTTTTAAAGTAAAACCCCATGTAAATTATTGCTTTTCAAGAATCTGATATACAAGAAGATGACATTTATGATGACCCTCAAGAAGCCGAAGTCATCCAGTCTCTGCTGGATGTTGTGGATGAGGAAGCCCAGAATCTTTTAAACCAAAATAATGCAGCAGGAGATGCCTGTGTTTCAGGTAGATGAACTAGATAAATAAATTGACACCCTAAGGAGTACAAGGCCATCCCTGGGGAGGATTTTTGGTATAAATATGTAATGCATTAGTGTTTTCTCCTATTCCTCATTAGTGGGTAATATTTCAGAAATAAAATAAGATTTATTATCTCTTATTTTTTTCTCTTCCATGTTTGTGGGTGGGTTACATTATTAGTGAGATTTCAAAATGTATCATTAACATTATGGCTTTTACTTTTGGAAATGTTAATCCAAACATTCTCCCAGTTGATACTAAACCATCCTTTAAACCATCCTTGAGGTGTTGTAATTTTAGTAGATAAGTTGAACCATAAATTTTATACTGCATATATAGTGTCATTTATCCTAACTTTTCTAGTTAGAACATTGAAACTATTCGTGGAAATTGGTCCATATATTGCCTTCTTTTGCAGGCAAATGAAAACTTTTCTACTTCTTCAATAATTTTATTAATTCTTCTTGGCCTATATATTTCTGTCCCAGGTATGTTGAAGACAAATGGGAAGTTATCAGAAGAGAGAGCAGAAGATACAGACTGTGATGGTTCACCTTTACCTGAGGATTTTTCTCAGGTAAGAATAATTTCTAGAACAGCCTAGAATACTACAATTTGTTAAAATTATATGTTTTAATCCAGAAGGTGAAATAATCAGAGATTATTGCTCATTTTACTGAAAAATTATGTTTAGGGAGAAAATGGAGATTATTAATAATTTCACTTGTTACATTAAAGTGTCATCCTATCCCAGTGAAAGAATCACTACTCAAATTCCTTCAAATTAAAAAAATAAAATGTATTGCTAAACTTTTCAAATTCTTATTTAAAATCTTAAAACTTTGGATCTTCTGGGACATTGGCCTAAGAAAAAACATGAAATAGTAGATAAATTATATTTAAGGTTCCTCAAACTCAGTATCATCTTATTTTTATAAATCTAATTTTGCTTAGTATTCTAGAATAATTCCCCCCATTATCCTTAGTCTCCTACTTCACATTTTCAAAATTGTCAAAACTATGCTGGTCTGGGTTGTTACAATAGTCACCACACATGCATGTACTCACACAATCTCATACATACATGACTATGTTCATTAAACATTTACAAATAATTAATACTTGTACATACGAGGAATCTTATGGCTGATGAGTGTATATTTCTTCTACAAAAAATGCTTATTCAAATATTGGGTATCTCAAAATCTGGCATTATCTAATAGTTTTACTTAGGATATTCTTTCATACTATCAGAATATTAATAATTATTACAACAATGGTATCTTAAAAAAGCTTTCTGAATATTTTGTGCTGATGACTATTATGTTTTTACTAGTAATAACGTTAAAAGTACCCCTTAAAATGTGTGTTCTAAAGTCTCTTAACTAAAAAAACAAATAAAACTCTTTAATTGCCATTTCAAAAATATCATATCAGATAGTTTTACTTTAAAAAAAGTAAAAATAAATTGTTAATATAATATAGATTCTCATTTATACTGAGCTATAATAACAAAAGTTTATAGCAGAAAACTTCTTTCAAGTTATCGTTTTTATTATTTTGATTATGAAAATATTACATCCTCATCGTAAAAAAAATATTTCACACAGAATTATTTTAAAATGTAAGTCCCTTTTTAAAATACATTCCTATATTCATTTGAGGTAGCTACTGTTAAAACTTTGGTTTCTACCCTTCCATTATGCATGAAAATACATAGATAATTATATACATATGTATTAATATTGTTAAAATATAAATTTGCTCACATGGTTCTCAATTTGTTTTTCACTTGATTGATGATTACCGTCTTGCCACATGAGTACATATAAATTTAATTCATACTTTTTAATGCCTTCTTATTATTTACTGCATGCTTATACCATAATTTATTTAATGGGCCATCTATTGATGAATTTTATATTTCTTATTTATTATAAAGTACAGTGAAACGAAGGCTTCTACTTCTTTGTCATACAAACTCTCGGGCCTCACAAGACAGAATTAATTTTATAAAATTTAAGTGGCTTGTGTTCTATGACCACTTCTCTACAGACTCCACCATTTCTTGTTCCCCTACATCACCCCACCCCACCCAGGCATTTTAAAGGTTTTTATCATTTGTCTGGTCTCTGCAGGAGTTTGAGTTTGCAGTCTGTCTTAGTCTGCTCAAGTTGCCATAACAAAATACCACAGACTGGGTGGCTTAAACAGTGAAATTCATTTTCTCACAGTGCCAGAGGCTGAAAGTCCAAGGTCGAGGTGCCAGCAAGGTTGGTTTCTGGTGAGGCCTCTCTCCTTGGCTTGCAGATGATTGTCTTCTTGCTGTGTCCTCACATGGCCTATCCTCTGTGTGGGCACACTCCTGTCTCTTCCTCTTCTTATAAGGACACTAATCCTATTGGATTAGTGCCCCATTTTTATGACCTTATTGAACCTTAATTACCTCCATAAAGGCCCTATCTCCAAATACATTGAGGCTTAGGGCTTTAACCTATTAATTTTGGGGGGTTCACAGGACAGGTGCCTATGGAAAAATAAATAAATAAATAGAAATTTAAAGAAATAATTTTAGGGGGACATAATTCATTCCATAACACAGTCTCTGCTTAACAGTTATAGAATATTATTAAATAACATTTTATTCACAATAGTTACAAACAAAAGCTGTAGGCATAAATTCAACCAAAAATGTACAAGACCTATATTATGAAAACTCTACAAAGAAGCATAGAAGAAGTATTAAAGAAAAACATTTCTTGTTCTGTGATAGAAAAACTTAAAATTTAAATTCTCCCTACATTCATCCATAAATTAAATATGGTCCCATAAGATATTTCAACTTTTTTTTAAATGAAAAATAAGGCGGCTTGGTAAAATGAGTTTATGTAATTTGCCCTGCCACCAAAATACAGATAGATCCTGCAAGTTTGTGCATTGAGAATACATTTTGGGCCAGTCCATCCTTAGAAATAATAAATTAGCACTGCCTGAATAGATGGGACTTCTGCTTTAGAATCCATTTTAACTAACAGGAAGCAAAACAAACAAAGTAAGAAAACAAATTTAGGAAAGGAGTAACAAGGTACTTAGATAAGGCTGGGAGCAGTGGCTCACACCTATAATTCTAGTACTCTGGGAGGCTGAGGCGGGAGGATCGCTTGAGCTCAGGAGTTCAAGACCAGCCTCAGCAAGAGTGAGACCCTGTCTCTACTAAAAATAGAAAGAAATTAGCCAAACAACTAAAAATAGAAAAAATTAGCCAGGCACAGTGGCACGTGCCTGTAGTCCCAGCTACCTCGGAGGCTGAGGCAGGAGGATCGTTTGAGCCCAGGAGTTTGAGGTTGCTGTGAGCTAGGCTGACGTCACAGCACTCTAGCCCCCGCAAGAGAGTGAGACTCTGTCTCAAAAAAAAATAAAAAGAAATGAAAAGCCAAGACAAGTATGAAGATGACTAAGTGCAACCAGCAAACATTTTGGGCCACGGAAGATGCCTCAGCCACTGTTTGGAGTATTAATTGAATATTAATTAACACATTAATTGAATGTCATATGTCTCTTTGTAATATTAGGATGAACAATAACAGTAAATATAGGAAATAATTCACAGGAAAATTAACCTTATGAGGTTGTTTGATTTTTTTGTTGTTGTTACAATGAACTGATTTGATATTTATTTCTCTTTATTGTAGTCTACCAAAATAAATGGCTGTGAAGAACATTGTGAAGAAAACATAAAAAGTGAAAGGTAAGAAAATTATTTTTCAAAGTGTCTGTAACACTTCCATTCTCTTTTTTTAAGACACAGTCTGTAAATTTCCATTTGTTTTCCAATAAAACGAAGAGTGTTGGGTACATTATGGAACTGGTTAAATATTAAGAATGTTTTAAAATTTTTGTTACAAGGAGGTTCTAGTGACATGTAAAAATGTGTTTATTATACAACTAGCAATATTCCCTTAACCATGGGGTAAAAATGAATGAAAGAGTGTTCTAAATGGGAATGTGCCAACAACAATGTTTTAATTATCTGCCTCTGCTAGGATTATGGGTCATTTATTTTTCAGTTTCTTCATTTATGTATACTTTTCAAATTTTTTAATTTTCACGAATAACAAAATGAAACCAAAGAAGGTGAGAAACTTTTTAAAAACTGTTTCTTTTTGCAAAGTTTCTGATATATAATAAGATCCTTTTTGTAACCTATCCAGGAAAGGTTTTATATATATATATAGTTGGCAAAGAAGTGATTATATATAAATTTTACTTCATATTAAATCATAATCCGACAGTCAAAAGGAGCTATTTGCGTTTTCCTAGAAAGGCATATTGACAGTGAATTTTTGACTATATTAGAGAAGAGGGTACATGTTATTAATGCAGAAATGCATACACCTAATAATTAGCAAATATCAGAAAAAGGATGTCAATAAACAGGTACCTCTTAGCTTTGGTGGGCAGGGAAAGGGGAGGAAGGAGGAAGGGTAAATTAGTGTGATCTCTTTGGGAGGCACTTGAAAACACTATTAAAATATAAATTCTTTGGCATATTACTAATCCTTGGATGTACTTTTTTGTTTTAACATCTCTAAAATTATGAAGGGTCTTATGATCATCAATATTATTCATTTTTTGAAGTAAACAAAATAATAATGTATCTTACAATGATAGGGTCATAGGTTCAAAGAAATGTGGTATATACCCTTCAACCTAGCAATTTTATTTCTATTAATAAGAATCAGTCCCATTCCCATATATTTGCAAAGATATTTCTACAAGAGAATATTCTTTAGAACATTATTTACTATAAATAATTTGTAATTGTTTATAGTAGCAAAACACCATAATAGAGACAACAAATTAGGAGGCACTCACACAATGAAATACTAAGCAGCTGTTCAAAAGAATGAGAAAGAAGGGAATGCCTGATGGAAGGATCTCCGAATACATCCTTGCAAACAAATGATAGCCCCTTCAGGGATTCAAGCAACCACAGATTTAAAAAATTAAAAAAAAAAAAGGCAATAAAAAGTAATACGACAGTAAAAAATAATACAAATAAAAACAATATACTATAACTATTTACATAGCATTACAATGTATTAAGTATTATAAGTAATCTAGAGATGATGTAAAGTATACGAGAGGATATGTATAGGCTATATGCAAATACTACACCATTTCATATGAGGCACTTAAGCATCCATGGATTCTGGTATCCACCCGGGGTCCTGGAATCAATCCCACACAGATACCAAGAGACGACTATTTATGTATTAATACTAGGAAATCGAATCAACCACATGGATGCAGAGCTTGCAAATTAGGTGTAAACTGTGACCCACAATGAGTCGGAGCAGAGGAAAACATCCATCATAAAAGCAGCATAATTGCTGCCCTGTTGACATTTTGGGAGTATTAGTCCATGTCCTGCTTTAATGGTGTACTACTGTTAATACTATCATCAGACCAAAGTACTGTGCCTTTGTTCCCCTGAATATCAGAAAGTGAAAAGTGTATTCAGGCTTTTACATAATCCTTTTTCATTTCCCTTAGCACTAAACTCCTACCTAATTTCTCTTTTCTACCCATCTGCCTTAGCCAGGGATGGCATCTGCTGTGTACTCCCGGAATAATAAGAATTTGTACCGACTTTCATTACATTAAGTGAGTGCCCAGGTACAGGAGCATCCTCTGGCCTCCTATTGTAGCAAAAGACTTCGTCCATCAATAGGGACTTTTTAAAATAAATTAAGATGCATCTATATGATGCAATAGTGGGCATCTGCTGAAAAGAAGGAGAAAGAGCTATACGCCGATACAATTATAATCTCTTATCCATGTTGAAAGATAGAAACAAAACCACCACCTTCTCCATCCTCAAAGGGACTCCTTTAGTCTAAGGTTCAAAGACCTAGGATCTGTTCGAGGATAAACTTAAATCTGTATTAAACTATTCTGTTCCTCAGTTCAATTTACATTTACCAATAAATTTTAAGAATTGTGGATTTGATTTTTTTAATCAAATCTATTTTAAAACACTATAATAATTGTAGAGAAAATAATTCAGGGCTGTAATATTTAAATTTATTTTGAAGACAGAAATGAAGAAAATCTTACTAATGTGTTTTGTTGTCATAGCTTAATTCAGAAGACACAAGAAAGGAAGACTGATGAGGATGAAATAACATGGGGAAGTGAGGAATTGCCAATAGAGAGAACAAACCACGAAGATTCTGATAAAGGCAAGAATTTTATTAGTAGTTTCCTCCCCAAAAAACAGTGGGTAGGAAAAATAAGTGTTTAAAAATGACAATTTTCAGAATATATGGATATGATATTTTGTCATATATGTATATTATTTGGTACCTAAGGTTAAATCACCTGGACAAACATCAACATTCATTCATATAACTAGCTATTTGCACAGTTGTAGCCTAAAATTCTCAGTGGCTTTGAGTAAAACATACAAATATTATGTAAATATTTGGAATGGAAACATGAAGTCACAATTTTGCTATTCTGGAATGAAAAGTGAAAGAGCACATTTTATTTATAGTAAAATCGGTAAAATAGCTGAAAGGTAAGGAATTGTTATCCTTGAATCCCAACCTCATCTTTTATGATCAAGAGTCAGTTTGTCTCTTCTATTACTGCCTTTTCATTTCATAATTGAGCCAATGAGGAAATGAAATTCTATCCATTGCCAGGCATGGTGGCTCACGCCTGTAATCCTAGCACTCTGGGAGACTGAGGCGGGAGGATCGCTTGACCTCAGGAGTTCAAGACCAGCCTGAGCAAGAGCAAGACCCCATCTCTACTAAAAATTGAAAAATTAGCCGCACATTGTGGTGTGCATCTGTAGTCCAGCTACTCAGGAGGCTGAGGCAGGAGGATGGCTTGAGGTTGCAGGAGTTTGAGGTTGCAGTGAGCTACAATGACGCCCCAGCCCTCTACCCAGGGCAACAAAGCGAGACTCTGTCTGTAAAAAAAAAAAAAAGAAAGGAAAAAAATTCTATCCAGTGTTTTAGTTATTTTACATAAGGAAATGTTATATTAATGTAATGAAAGAACATGTTTTTGTTTTTTGAAGTCTTTCTTTTTAAAAGAAATTAGCAAAGTTGAATTAACACTTTCTTGACTTAGGTAGACATTGGTGTATGCATGGTGCACTTGCCCAGCACTGCAGCAAATGCTCATCTGTCCAGCCTTTGAGCTCCTGTTGCATTCACACTCAGTTCTGTAAAAGCTGACGGTCATTTCACATGAGTGAATTTTGTATTCCCAACTAGCCTCTGCCCCAGCTAGATGTGAAAACTTCTTTTGGGGTATCTTGTACCACAGTGCCTAGCATCATTGTTGCCTGCATATTAGCTACATCATCAAAATGCTTTAGTCAACTGATTGACATAAATTAAAACTATTAACATACTTGTGCAGGCTCTAGCAAGAACTTTCTCCTTCTAGTGTTTCTAGAATAATAGTTGCCTTCTGTTATAAGTAATTTCCATAAAGCAGGTACTACATTAGACCCACACCTCTTCTAAGATACTTGTTTGACTCAACTCCTGAAGAACCCAAGGGATTTCTTCATTTGCTTGGAGAAAACTGTCAAATTCCAGAGCTGCTGGCACTGAGTGCCAAGGGTGGGTGGTGAGGAGAGAAGTCAGTGTTCCTAGAGATATTTCCCATGGTAAGAAATTTCTCAAGTTCTCTCTCATCTTTTTCCATGTGCATAGAAGCTAACTAATTTAAATACAAAGTAATAACAGGACTAGATGTTTTCCTCATTAAAACAATGCCATTTGAGTCAAGAGAAGCAAAAAGGAACAGTGTAAACTCCTTTAGAAACTGTAAATAAATAAGAGCCAAAAGCCTTAAGAACTTCTGAGCAGTCAGTGAATTGTCTCCTTAGAAGTAGGGTACAGAGCCATGCTAGGGTAAAGACTTTTCCTGGTGTTGATTGTGTTTATCGGCCTTCCTGTTAATTCTATTGCCTTATTAATTCTGTCATATTTTAAGATTCCACCTTTTATAAAAATAGATAAGGTGAGAATAGGCTGAAATTAGTCCATTTATTGGTCAAATCTGTTTTGGGGGAAATGTTTTTTTTAAGAATCAATCACTGCTGTCTTCCTGTTAGATCATCCCTTTCTGACAAACGAGGAGCTTGCTGCACTCCCTGTCGTCAAAGTGCTCCCCTCTGGCAAATACACTGGTGCCAAGTTAAAATCAGTCATTCGAATGTTGCGGGGTTTACTAGAACAAGGAATTCCTTCTAAGGAGCTGGAGGTAAGTGGCGTCTGCCAATGGTTCTCTCCCAAAGTTTTTATGCATTTATTTTAAGGACAATGTGTCTTTACTAGCTCAAGATTAGGAGAAATTTTGAAAATGTCTATTACTTTCCAACTCTACCTGTAGTTAACTTATTTCCAACTATAAAAGCACCATCTTATCATACCTAACAGTAACTTAATTTTTCTAATTAGGGTCCTAATAATATTGATTTAAGAGGATCACATTAACTACTTAGAACTTGACAAAATTCCCTGAAGATTATACTCCCTACTTCATATGTAAGAATAAAAAGTTAAAAAAACAAAACAAAACAAAACCCAAGTATCAATTCCAAGCACCCACTAACTTCCTAATTAACATACTATAGATGTGGTTCATCATTAACAGCAGTTTCTAATTTAATACAGCTCCAGGAATGTGCACCCCAGTTCAAAGCAGCAATGGTTCAAAGACCTTGCTCCTGTTGTCTCGTGGCATCATCCCTATGTACCACTAGGCAAAAGAGAAACTCAGCACCACTGTGGTTTTGAGGCTGACCTTGCCTCTCTCCTTCAAACCATCTGCTTATTTGCCCGCTTCCTGAGCTTTGTAGCCAATGTGCTAACTTTTAAGCACTTCTGCTATGTGCATGTTGTTTTCTTTATATTCCTCAAAATATTACTTCCATTATACAGATTTGGAAACTAAAGCTCACAGTAATTAAGATATATTCTTCCTCTCCCCAAATCTCCATTTTGCAGAAATGATTTCCACTTGAAGTTCTTAGGTTTAAATGTCACCATCAGAGAACTTCCATCACAACTCTTATGGTTTGTGAGGGTTTCTCTATCACAGCAGCTTATAATTTCTTCAAGACATATATTACAATATTTATTTACTTCTTTTTTGCCTCCTTTCTCCCAATAGACTGTAAGAGCCATGAGAGCCAGAATCTTACCTTCTTGCCCACCACTGTATTCCTAGAACTTAGTACAGTGCCTTGCACATAATGGGCATTCAAGTATTTATTGTTTGACTAAGTGAATGAATGAAAAGTGGGAAAGAGTTGACTTTAGCACATAGGATGGTCTGACCACAACACTACCACATGGCATATTCTCTGACCCCCATAGACAATACTGTCAAGAGATTGTGCTCTAGCTCATTACTTTTAAGGCAAAGATGTTTTTATAAATTGTACTTTTTTCTAAAATATAATTATAGACACTTTTAAACTGAAATTAAAAATTAAGACACAAAGTGGTATCTTATACAGTTAGTTGACTGCAACTTGTTCAATTAAAGAATATATTCGACACAACTCTGTCAATAATCAGTATTGATTTTAGGCTCTATTTCTTAACAATAAAAATCAGCCCTGATCAGCTAATTTTGCACCCTATACATTTAAAGCATTTACGGTTATTACTGAATTACTGCTTATCTCAACAAATTTAACTGTATTTCCATTTTTGCTTACAGAATCTTCAAGAATTAAAACCTTTGGATCAGTGTCTAATTGGACAAACTAAGGAAAACAGAAAGAAGAACAGATATAAAAATATACTTCCATGTAAGTTCCAATCTTGTTTCAAATTGAATATGTGCTTAATATAAACTGATTTAAAATTTTTATGCCTGTTTAACCTACTTATCCCTCACATAAGCATGTGTGCATAAACACACATTCAGAGATTTACATCAGTAACAAATAAATTTAGATAGTCAATATGAATCCCTTTTAAATTATATGTATTCTGAAAATCAATCTTAAATATTTGTGAAGATATTCCTGATTTTTTACTAGCATAATGTTAAAAATTAGCCAGTCATGCCAAATCATTAATTTGAAAGTCTTTCTAACAGTACGAATTGGCTTCTAGATGAGCGTTTTCTTGGATTCATGTGTCACAACCACCATCAATTTATTCCACTTTTTTAGTTTAGAGGAATGTCTACAGTGATTAATAGCTATCTACATGCATGTACATAGACATACAGTGGTACCAGCAGGCTGTATTAGATTTTGAATCATTTCAGATACCAGAAGGAAATAAAAGCAATTATTTTTACCCATGTTTTACCCATTTCATCAATCAACAGTGTGATTTTTTTAATTATATATGAATATATGTATATAGCCAAATATTAACCTCCAGCAACTTTATAGTTATCATCAGACACATTTATGTATATTAGCACTTTGGATTACAACATATGGCACACTGACCCTATCTCTGCCAGGAAGTCATAAATCCAAAGATAAATAACAAAACAAAATCAATAGTGACAAATACTGAGAAAAATAATAATGCAGTTGAATTTTTCCAATCCAGATGGAAGACACAGCATTCATTTTAGAAAGCTTCCTATAAGAAGTCAATCTTTTTTTTTCTTTTTTTTTGAGACAGGGTCTCACTCTGTCATCTGGGGTAGAGTGCAGTGATGTGATCATAGCTCACTGCAGCCTCAAACTCCAAGCTTAAGAGATCCTCCTGCCTCAGCCTGCTGAGTAGCTGGGACTATAGGCATGTGCCACCATGCCTGGCTAATTTTTTCTATTTTTAATAAAGATAAGATCTCACCTATAGAGATAGGATCTTGCCCTTGCTCAGACTAATCTAGGACTCCTGGCCTCAGTCTTCCCACTTTGGCCTCCCAAAGTGCTAAGATTACAGGTGTGAGCCACCGTACCTGACCAGAAGCAAATCTTAAGACAGCGTTTTAAAAATGGAATAGATCATTGTTTAACATAATGTATATGAGAATTATTTTAGACAGAAAAATGGCCAAGTGAATATCTGAAAGTTAGAATAAGACAAGCTATACACCACATGTACTCACCAGCAAATTGGTTTCGTTGATCAACACCTAAGTGCACATATAAGAATAACATTTATTGGGTGTCGGGCAGGCGGGAGGGGGGAGGAGGGGATGGGTATGTGTACACATAATGAGTGCAATGCGCGCCATCTGGGGGATGGACACGCTTGAAGCTCTGACTTGGGGGTGAAGGGGAGTAAGGGAAACATATGTAACCTAAACATCTGTACCCCCATAATATGCTGAAAAAAAAAAAAAAAGACAAGCTATAATTCCAAAACCAGTGAGTAGATTTGTTGCCATGATACAAATGACCAGTATGGACTAAGAGATAGAAGACAAATAACAAAGGGCAATTGATAGAGGATTTTGAAACCTATTATTAAAAGGTTTTAATTTGGTAATCACAGGAATTACCAGTTAAATTACTTTAATAGCATTACTGTAATACTAACTTTATATGAAAAAAATTTTGGCATTGCCATTTGGTACTATTATTATTGTCATCATCATTAAAGTAATGATGGAGAAGAAGCACCAAAATTGTTTTTAGTTGTTTCTCTACTTATTTATTAAGAAGTTCTAAATGTATTTATTAATTTTTATTTCTTTAACCAAATCTATATAAATAATAAATGCCAAATTTCATGTCAGAAACTCACTGAGCTGACATCTTAGATATACTTTTAACATGAGCAAAAACAGTAAATATAAAATAATTTGACTGTGCTACAATTTGAAAATATACTTCTATTAAAATGTGTATTTGGCCAGGCATGGTGGTGCACACCTGTAGTCCTAGCTATTTGGAAAGCTGAGGCAGGAGGATTGCTTTAGCGCAGTAGTTCAAGGCCAACCTGGGCAACACAGCAAGACCCCATCTCTAAAAAACAATAATAAAAATGAAAAAAAAAAAGGTGTATTTGTGATTTCATCTACAATTACGAGGAATTTCTCAATATCTTTGACTCATGCTATTGGTAAGACTCTTGTATAAAATGCATGATATAGGCGACTCTGTTTTGTGGTGGGAAATTCACAGATGATGCTACAAGAGTGCCTCTTGGAGATGAAGGTGGGTACATCAATGCCAGCTTCATTAGGATACCAGTGGGGAAAGAAGAGTTCATTTACATTGCCTGCCAAGGACCTCTCCCCACAACCGTTGGAGATTTCTGGCAGATGATTTGGGAACAAAAATCCACCGTGATAGCCATGATGACCCAAGAAGTAGAAGGAGAAAAAATCAAATGCCAGCGTTATTGGCCTAACATCCTAGGCAAAACGACAATGGTCAACGACAGGCTTCGGCTGGCTCTTGTGCGAATGCAGCAGCTGAAGGGCTTCGTGGTGAGGGTAATGACCCTAGAAGATATTCAGGTAAGGGAACTTCATCTTTCCATTTAGCAAGGCATGTCTCTAGCTGGAATCCAAGCCTGGAATCTTTCTGTGATTACACCAATGTTATGTCTAGAAAGCCAGTGACTTCCTGGTTCCCATTGCAATGGAACTGATGCCACCTATTCTTTTTTTGTCTAGTATAAGTTTAAATGTGACTCTCTTCATGCATTCTGCCAAATAGTTTCCTCCAGTATGTGCTGTATTAAAATGAAGATGAAAATGCAGGACTTTTAATGTGATTATCCATCATCCTTTGCTTAGTGATAACATAAAATGGCTCAGAAGCTACATGCTAGAAACAGTTTTTTTTTAATCTCAAACCTCTAAATAAACTCATTAAAACTGTTTTTAAAAATCTGCAAGTAGGAAATATTCCCTTATACAGGCAACTTTTAACATATTTAGGTATATATATGGATAATTATATCATGAACAGTTGTCATTGAGATAATTTGTTTTGAACTGAGCTTGAATTAGATAAGTGATCATACCTTAAGTAAAGCTGCTGCTATTTCCTCACCTCCCACACTCCCTCACCTTACTACATTCCTGCCCCCAGTAATCCTAGCTAGTTGTGAGTCATGTGTTTTCTATCGGAAGTTAAGCTTTCTTAAAGAAATAAAGTGATCTTTTATAGAAACAAAGCACATCAGTTCAATTCTATTAGTGTCATGTAAACATAGCCTGAGAATTTCCTTCATGATTTTTGATTTGTGATTTTATAAAATATTGACAATTATATCTCTTTATTGATTTATACTAGCTTACCTATTACTTAGGCTGGCACAGTTGTTCAGTATTCCTCAAAAGATTGGTTCATTTAATCCACACATTTTTATAGAGCTCAGACCTTGTTGTGGGCTCCAGGGATTCAGCAGTTAACAACACAGACAAAAAGACATTTCTGACCTTATGGATTTTACTTTCTAGTGAGGAGATGCTGGTGTTGATAGTGCTGTGGAAAACATAAAGCAGGGAAAGGTAGTTGGTTAGGGTAGAGTGAGAAGCATGCTGTAATTTTCAGCAAGGAGTCAGAGCAGGCCTGAGAAAGTGGCACCGGGGAAAAAACTGTGAAGGAGTTGAAGGAGCAGTGGAAGGATATCTGGGGGAAAGCAGTCCAGTCGGAAAGAGCAAGTGCAAAGGCCCTGAGACCAAACTGTGCCCAGCGTATTTAAAGGAGCACAGAGAGGGTCACTTGGCTGGAGTGGAGTGGCCATGGGGGAGAAGAGGAAGAGGTTAGGTCTGAGAGGAACCATGGCCAGATTAGGCAGGGTTTGTAGGCCGTTGCGATGACTCTGACTTTTGTCTGTGGTAGATTTGGAACAGAGCCACCAAAAAAGGTTGTTATTCATATTAAAATGTCATTTGTTTTTAGGGCTTCCAAAAAGTATTTTTTACCAATATTTAAAACATGGATCTGGCAACCTTCTTGATAAAGGCCCTTTGTGTGTTTCTTAATGGAGTCTTTTTGTCTCTTCCACTTTTCCTTTGATCTAATCCAATGGACAAGTCAAAATTAGAGAGGGAAAATAATATTAAGACCTAGTTATATATGAACAATATAACATGCCAATTATTTACCTGTTCTGTTGTACAATTTCAGACAGGAGAGGTGCGACATATTTCTCATCTGAATTTCACTGCCTGGCCAGACCACGATACACCTTCTCGGCCAGACGATCTGCTCACTTTCATCTCTTACATGAGACACATCCACAGGTCAGGTCCAGTCATCACACACTGCAGCGCTGGCATCGGACGTTCAGGGACCCTGATATGCATAGATGTAGTTCTAGGATTAATCACTCAAGATCTGGATGTGAGTATTTGATATAGGCTGCATGAGCATTTGGCTAGAATAATAATGGAATCTAATTTTTAATAATGTATTGTGGGGCCGGGCACGGTGGCTCACGCCTGTAATCCTAGCACTCTGGGAGGCCGAGGCGGGCGGATTGTTTGAGCTCAGGAGTTCGAGACCAGCCTGAGCAAGAGCGAGACCCCGTCTCTACTAAAAATAGAAAGAAATGATCTGGACAACTAAAAAAATATATAGAAAAAATTAGCCGGGCATAGTGGCACATGCCTGTAGTCCCAGCGACTCGGGAGGCTGAGGCAGTAGGATTGCTTGAGCCCAGGAGTTTGAGGTTGCTGTGAGCTAGGCTAACGCCACGGCACTCACTCTAGCCAGGGCAACAGAGTGAGAATTTGTCTCAAAAAAAAGAAAAAAAAAAATGTATTGTGATCTTGGGATTTTTTTATTTATCAGTTCATATGAATACCTTCATTTTCTTATTATATAGAATAGTATTTTAGTAAACATTATTATTCTTTTTTTTTTATCTTTTACCACCCTCCCCCCAGTTGTAAACATTATTATTCAAAACTACATAGGCCATAATCAAGAAAAAATAATATTTTGATTTTATATTATTTTACCGGGCTTTTTTTAACCATGTACTCAAGAGCCGCTTAGGCAGCATTAAATTTTACCCTTTAAAGTCTTTAGGCTTGTATAAGATAAAGTCAGTATTGTTATCCCACTTTAAGGACAGGCATATAGAAGCACAAAAAAAAGTATATTTTTAAGTGAAAAGGCTTGGGTTTTTTGTTATTGTTATCTGTGGGTAGGAAATGTATATTTTTATGCAAAATAATGCTAAATAGTCTATCTCTGAACAATTATTCCCAATTTAAAAGATTACTATAAGAGTATAATCTTACTTTTGAACTTTAAATTAGTATAAACTTTTTTTTTGAGGCTGAGTCTCACTCAAGCGATCCTCCTGCCTCAGCCTCCTGAGTAGCTGGGACTACAGGCATGTGCCACCATGCTCAGCTAATTTTTTTCTATTTTTAGTTGTCCCGCTAATTTCTTTCTATTTTTAGTAGAGACAGGGTCTTGCTCTTGCTGAGGCTGGTCTTGAACTCCTGTGCTCAAGCAATCCTCCCGCCTCGGCCTCCCGGAGTGCTAGGATTACAGGCGTGAGCCACCACGCCCAGCCTAAACCTTCCTTAAAATGCTAGAATAACTTACTGTATAAATATGTAATTTAAATTGTCTCTTAAAGGATTTTAGTTAAAAGTAGTTCTGTCTTGTACTTTATTTTCTATTATAACTGCTATACTAATTTAAGTAGGACAAAACCAAATAATCTGTTTCTCCCTTGTTTCAAACTGTTAAATATCAGGAAAGTCAAAAGATCTGGAACTTTATTCTAAAAAACAATGTGTAGGGGAAATAGCTTACATTTTTTATTTTGATATTAGAAATTAGTCAAATTTCGGGGAGAGGAGAATTTCTGTTGGGGATTTTCAAAAGTAATCTTCCCTAATTGTTAGAAAGATCAAAAATAAGAATACCAAATAATGACAAAGTCAGTTCACCAAGTCATTTTGTCCAGGACGGTTTCCCTAGGCTACTGCAGGAGAAGAAGGGTACAGCATTCTGCATAAGCCATCCCTCTGTGATCTTTTTGGGGTTCAAAATTCTATTTCCCTTTTTATCTAACATACATTCTGTTTCCTTTGGCAGTTTGACATCTCTGATTTAGTGCGCTGCATGAGACTACAAAGACACGGAATGGTTCAGACAGAGGCGAGTCTTGGTTGGGTCTCCTAATGAGGATTTTTGTAAAGATTCTAATATCTTAAAAGTTCCTATTAAACTGTTTCTCTTTTTTGAGGGCTCCCATGTTATAGCATAAAACCAAACATTTATTGCAGTGAGGGACAATTTTGTAAAGCATGAAGGCTAATTAGGAAAAAAATTAAAATTTGTCTAGGCTTTTTAAAATGTCGCCTTTTAATTTAAAAAAATAAGGAAATGCCGTGTCTGCACTGAATAGATTACACAGAATGGGATAGCATGCTGGGACAGAGATGGGGAGTGGTGCAAAATGCCATGTAATTAATGGCATACCTTCCGCATTTCCAACCTAAGAAAGAAATGGAAGGTAGTAGTCTTGCTACAGAAATTCCCCAGTAGGGAATGGATTCATCAGCGTTGGCTGGGACACAGCAAGGCAGGCTGCAGTTGTGAGCTTAGCGGGGAGAGTGAATGCGGGGGTCCGTTTATCCTCTCGTTCTCATTTCTCTTACCTGAAATCAAACCATGGGTTTTATCACCCACTGAGTTGTGTCCTTCACAGGGAGTGCATTATTTAGAGTGTCTGTCTTCACTAAGGCATTCCACTGGCCTTTTTCCCTTTTTGTTTAGCGGCGGGTGGGGGGGGAGGGGAGGTATGGAAGCTGTTTTCATCTATCTATAAATTCACGTTTTTTTGCCTCTTGAAAAATTCAGAAGTTTATGTCTTTAAAATTAGAATTTGCCTACTTTTCAGCTATATACCTTTTTAATTCAAATTAAATCTCCTAAATATTAAGCTGATTTACAATCAAACTTTTTAGGTAAGGAAAACATGTTGATTGG
>RJWJ010012797.1:0-41218 GCA_004363605.1 Indri indri
AGGCCGAGGAGGGCGGATCGTTCTGAGCTCAGGAGTTCGAGACCAGCCTGAGCAAGAGCGAGACCCTGTCTCTACCAAAAATAGAAAGAAATTAATCGGACAGGTAAAAATATATATAGAAAAAATTAGCCGGGCATGGTGGCGCATGCCTGTAGTCCCAGCTACTCAGGAGGCTGAGACAGTAGGATTGCTCGAGCCCAGGAGTTTGAGGTTGCTGTGAGCTAGGCTGACGCCACGGCACTCGCCCCAGGCAAGAGAGGGAGACTCTGTCTCAAAAAAAAAAAAACAAAATTTCCTCTTAGTTATGAATGAGAAATTAACAACCCCTGCCCCTGAAGTTGCAGAATAATGAATCCTAAGATGATATTTTACTTTTTCTGACAATCTAAACATATCTTCAGGAGAAGCAAGTTCACTTTCCACTGGGATGACCAAACATCCCAATTTGACTAGAATTGAGGGAGTTCCTGAGATGCAGGACTTCTAGTGCTAAAACCAGAAGCATCTCAGATAAATCAGGACAAGTTGGTCACCCTAACTGTGTCCATCATCTAAATCCCTCGAAAAAAGTTGAATCAAAGAAAAGGTCATTTCCACAAAGACTTAACTCAGGAATTTGTCTGTTTTAGATAAAATAAGGCCAAGCTTTCAGGAGCCAATTAATTCTCAGGTTAAAGAATCCCAAAAACTGCATGCTCCTTTGCTGCCTAGAAACAGGTTGACGATTCAATTCACAAATGCAACTTAATCCAACATACATTTACTGAGCATCTTTTATGAGTAAAACACTATGTCACTCATTGAGGATAACAAGGTTCTTTAAGTATGATGAAATATCCTGGCATTTCCTAATAGACCAAGGAACATGGTCCAAGTTAGAATTATACTATACTATGTTATATAACTATACAGCTATATTAAATAACTATACCATATTATACTCTTATATAATATAACACAAACTGTGATAAATATTGTCTTATTTTCTGGATCAAAAATTAGTTATGCAAGTCTGATAAATTTTATTTTTCCTATCTACATGCCTATTTAACACTTAAATTTTAGATAATTTTCTATCTAACAAAACATTCCAATGTTATAAAACATTCCAACAAAAATTGAGACTGTTGTAGAAAATCCAGAATGAGTAGGGAGTAGAATAATGAAGACCATATAAAAAGTATAGTCATGGCTGGGCTCGGTGGCTCACACTTGTAATCCTAGCACTCTGGGAGGCCAAGGTGGGTGGATCGTTTGAGCTCAGCAGTTTGAGACCAGCCTGAGCAAGAGCAAGACCCCATCTCAACTAAAAATAGAAAGAAATCAGCTGGACAACTAAAAATATATAGAAAAACTTAGCCGGGCATGGTGGTGCATGCCTGTAGTCTCAGCTACTCAGCAGGCTGAGGCAGAAAGATTGCTTAAGGCCAGGAGTTTGAGGTTGCTGTGAGCTAGGCCGATGCCACAGCACTCTAGCATGGGCAGCAGAGTGAGGCTCTGTTTCAAAAAAAAAAAGAGTATAGTCATGCACTGTGTAATGATGTTTCAGTCAACAATAAACCACATAAACAATAGTGGTTTCATAAGATTATAACACCATATTTTTAGTATACCTTATCTATGTTTAGACCTATTTAGATACACAAATATTTACCATTGTATTCCAGTTGCCTACAGTATTCAGCACAGTAACGTGCTGTGCAGGTTTGTAGCCTAGGAGCAATAGGTCAAACCATATAACATGGGTGTGTAGTAGGCTCTACCATCTAGGTTTGTGAAAGGACATCCTACAGTGTTCCCACAGTGCAAAATCACCTAACCACGCATTTCTCAGAAGGTATCCCCACTGTTAAGTGACACATGACTGTATTAAAAAGGAGGCCTACAGGATGTACTTAAACAGCCTTCCATTTGTTTGTGTCATCTATAATTTCTTTCATCGGTGTTTTGTAGTTCTCCTTGTAGGTATCTTTAACCTCCTTTGTTAAGTATATTCCTAGGTATTTTATTTTCTTTGTACCTATTATGAATGGTATTGAGTCCTTGATTTGACTTTCCACTTGATATTAGTATGTAGAAATGCTACTAATTCGTGTGCATTGATTTTATAACCTGAGACTTTGCTGAATTTACTTTTCAATTCCAGGAGTCTTTTGGTGGAGTCCTTAGGGTATTCTAGATGCGAGATCATATTATTAGCAAACAGGGATAGTTTGACCTCCTCTTTCCCAATTTGGATGCCCTTTATTTCCTTCTCTTGCCTGATTGCTCTGGCTAGGACTCCCAATAATATGTAGAAGCAGTAACAGTGGCCACCTATGTCTTGGTCCAGTTCATAGAGGAAATGTTTTTAACTTTTTCCCATTCAACATGATGTTGGCTGTGGGTTTGTCATATGTGGCTTTTATAGTTTTGAAATATGTTCCCCCTATGCCTGGTTTGTTAAAGGTTTTTATCATGAAAGGATGCTGGATTTTATTGAATGCTTTTTCTGCATCTATTGAGATGATCATGTGGTCTTTGTTTTTGTTTCTATTTATGTGGTGAATCACATTTATTGATTTGCATATGTTAAACCATTCTTGCATCCTGGGATCAAACCCACTTGATCGTGATGAATTACCTTTTTGATGTGCTGTTGAATTCAGTTTGCTAGTATTTCCTTGAGAATTTTTAAATCTATGTTCATAAGGGACATTGGTCTGTAGGTTTTCTTTTTTTGTTGTGTCCTTTCCCAGCAGTGGTATCAGGGTGATACTGGCTTCATAGAATGAGTTAGGGAAGATTCCCTCCTCGATGTTATGGAATAGTTTCTGTAGGATAGGTACCAGTTCTTCTTTGAAGGTCTGATAGAATTCGTCTGTGCCCATTATGGGTCTCTTAAGGGTTTCTATTTCTTCCTGATTCAGGCTTGGGAGGTTGTGTGTTTTCAAGAATTTATCCACTTCCTCTAGGTTTTCTAGTTTGTTTGTGTAGAGGTTTTCATAGTATTCATGGATATTTTGTATTTCTGTGGTATCAGTTGTAATGCCTCCTTTTTCATTTCTGATTGAGGTTATTTGAGTCCTTTCTCTTCTATGCCCATACTGCCCAAAGTGATTTACAATTCAATGCAATCCCTGTCAAAATACTAGCATCAAATTTCACAGATCTAGAAAAAATAATGCTAATCCAAAAAAGAGCCTGAATAGCCAAAGCAATCTTAAGTAAAAAGAATAAATCTGGAAGCATCACATTACTTGACTTCAAATTATACTACCAAGGCTATAGTAACCAAAGCATCATGGTACTGGTATAAAAATAGAGACATAGACCAATGGAACAGAATAGAGAACCCAGAAATAAAACCATCTACCTACAACCATCTGATCTTTGACAAAGCAGACAAAACATACACTGGGAAAAGGATACCCTATTCATTAAATGACGCTGGGACAACTGGATGGCCATATGCAGAAGATTGAAACAGGACCCCTATCTCTTGCCACACACAAAAAATTAATTCAAGATGGATTGAAGACTTAAATGTAAGGCATGAAACCATAAAAAATTCTAGAAGAAAATGTAGGAAAAACCCTTTTAGTCATTGGTCTAGGCAAAGAATTTATGACTAAGACCCCAAAGGCAAATACAGCAACAGAAAAATAAATGGGACTAAATTAAATTAAAAAGCTTCTGCATAGCAAAGAAAACAATCAATGGAGTGAATAGACAACCTATAGAATGGGAGAAGATATTCACAAACTATACATTCGACAAAGGACTGATATCCAGAATCTACACAGAACTTAAACAAATTAGCAGGGAAAAAAGCAAACAACCCCATCAAAAAGTGGGCAAATGACATGAACAGAAGTTTTTCAAAAGAAGATAGAGAAATGGCCAATAAACATATGAAAAAGTGCTCAATGTCACTAATCATCAGGGAAATGCAAATTAAAACTACAATAAGATATCAACTTATCCATATTAGAATGGCCATTATTAAAAAGTCCAAAAACAATAGATGCTGGGATGTATGCAGAGAGAAATGAATATTTACACATTGTTGGTGGGACTGCAAATTAGTATAACCTCTATGGAAAACAGTATGGAGATTCCTCAAAGAAATAAATGTATACCTACCATTTGATCCAGCAATCCCACTGCTGGGTATCTACCTGAAAGAAATGAAGTAATTTAATCAAAAAGACACCTGCAAACAAATGTTTATCACAAAAGCACAATTCACAATTGCAAAGATATGGACTCTACCTAAGCATCCTTCAATTCATGAGTGGATTAAGAAAATGTGGTGTGTGTGTGTGTGTGTGTGTGTGTGTGTGTGTGTGTGTGTGTGTATACACACACACACAGTGGAGTACTACTCAGCTATAAAAAGAAATGAAATAATGTCATTTGCAGCAACATGGAGTAAACTGGAGACCATTATCCTAAGTGAAGTATCACAGGAATGAAAAACTAAACACCATATTCTCTCACTAATAAGTGAGAGCTAATAGATGGGTACACATGGGCACAAAACACTATAAAGGACATAAAAAATGAAGAAGGGAGGAGGGCGGGAGGGTGGTCGCGGGATAAAAACTTACCTATTAGGTACAATGTACATTATTCTGGTCATAAGCACACCAAAAGCCCTGACGTACGCATCATACAAGATATCCATGTAACAAAAACATGTCATGTAACCAAAAATATTTGTACCCCCATAATACTTTTGATACAAAAAAAAATTAAAAATAAAAGGGAAATGTTATATCATAAATAAATAAATAAAATTCAGTGGATATCAGAAAAATAAGAGTTTTTCCAGAAGTATGGATAGAAAAATTCATTTTACAGCATTTGTTTTAGTGTTAAAGAAAGAAGGCAGCATCATTATCTAACACAATTGCATGCTTGGCCATACAATTTAGTTTTTTAGTTCTGGCTCTGCCATTATGTGACTGTCATTTAATAAGCATTTATTGATTGATCAAAAAAACCACACTTGTACACCCTTAATTAATATTTTGAAAGAATAATAATAATAAATATAATAAACAGCCTTCCAGTATCCTCACAGGGATCTTGCAAGTTCCGTTTTACAGAGGCTGAGGGTAAAGCTCAGTTTCAGTAAGGGGCAATGTGACAACTCAAACTTTAGCTCTGACTCCAATAAATGTTCACGCTCTTTCCAGTAAACCCCCACATTACCTTCCAGGAAGATAAGGTGTTCCCCAAAGTAATCATCACAGAACTAGACAACAGAGTCATCAGTTGCTCAAGAATGTGATTTTTTCAGTCAATGCTCTGAAAGGACATGAAGAAACCAATGAGTTATTAATATTTATGTAACTGGCCTCAGCACCTGGCTTGGCTCACAGGAGATGTTCAGTACGGGTGTATGGAATAAACTAAGTCTGCAGTTTTAGGTAGGAGAACACTTCATGGAGGACATGGGATCCCAAATACCATCAAACACTTCTAGAAAAAAGGTTTGAGAAAATTACAAAATTTCAGATTGGTAAAATTCTTTCATTCCCCCTCTTTCTCAGATTGTGTTTTTGTTGTTGTTGAGGAACAGAAAGAAAAAGAGGAAAAGGAGGAAGAAAACAAAGAGGAAGAGGAGGAGGAGGAAGAAAAAGAGGGGAAGTAGAAGGAGAAAGAAGAAAAGAGCTACCAGTCTCTGCAAGTACATTCTGGACAGTTTTCATGACGGATGTCCTTTGAGCTTTGATTTTTCTCTCTGACGGTTCACAGTATTCAAAGTCAACATTTCAAAGAAACTGGCATTTCAAAGAGAAAATGCAAACTCCAGGATGCCAATGCCAAGTTTTAAAATTGTGTAGACAACTACTTATTTGTATGATATAACCATATTTAAAAATATTCCAAAGATACTGATCCTGAAGCATACCTGATTTGGATAAAATCATAGCTCTAAAAGACGTTTTCTCAAATTCTCTGTATTGGAGCTGAAGTCTATGTTACACAGATGTACTTTTTTTTTTTAAGTATTTGGAAATGAATTTTTTTCAACTGAGGTTACAAAATAAAATCAATCAGATTCTTACAGGGAACATCAAGAGGGCTTCAAAACGTCCATAGCAACTCTCCTCCCCTTCCAAGTCACACCATCCAGCTAGACTCTGAATGAGGCAGTACTCCAACGGGGTTGGCATCAGCCCCACCCATCCCTGGAGGAGTCTAGTTATTAAATTATTTTTTAAAGATTCATCTTCCCCAAGTCTTTGGAGGCCGTACAGCTGGGAGTCATTAGCTATAATCGGGGCAGCCAACAAAAGGAGGAAGCAGTGGGTGAACGCTCTGTCTTTCTGTAGCAGCCATCTGGGCAGAGGGAATTTGGTTTTAAACCCTAGCGGGTGGGGGAAGTTATTGGGATCCTGTTATATTTGGACTTGACTTTTCAGACCCTAAACAAAAGACCTTTTTTTTTTTTTTTTTAATGAGGTTTGCTTTCTGGAAACAGGAGAAAAAGATAGCAGGAATAAGCTAGAGGGCATCTCGCAGGACATTATGGTCAAAGCAGGCAGATAGTCTGAACACAAAAGCCAGACACTAGCTGATTGGGGGCCTTGTCTATTTCTGGCTTACAGTTTTTGAAAGAAAAGAGGAGCCCATCCTACCCTGAGATGTCTCCTTTTCTTCCCCCTTCCTCTGCCTTTCCCAAGGATAAGAACATCTCTCCCGTTCCAGAAAAGAAGACTAGGCTTGTCTTTTAAGTTCTGCGTAAAGAGAAACCACTTCCGACTTGTTTCAAAGTAGAAGTACCACACTTTTCATTTCACCTTTCTCTTCTCTGAGAATATTAGCAATATGGTAGAATAAATAAAAAGCAAGAAAACACACTGAAGCCAGAAACCTGGGTTTACTGTGTGCCCTTAGCAAATTAAGTCAGCTCTGGGCCTCAGCTCCCTTGTCTGTAAAATAATAATAATAGATTTTTCATAAGGTTGCTGGAAGAATTCTGGGTGATGTGTGTCAACTACCTAGTATACTCCCTGGAACACAGCAGGCATCCAACAATTGGTAGCTATTCTTATTTGTCATTATTTATAGCAACCTTTTAATAAAAGTAGCAAAACTCACCAATAGGATTGGCGGGGGGGAAACTTAAACAGAGTTAGTTAAACATGGTTCATACTTCCAAAGCAGCAGTCCCTAAGTTGCAGATCTATGGCACCAAACACCACCTACAGATGTGCATGTTTGGGCCTCACAGGGTTTTAATCCTTTTAAAAATTATTTTAAAATGCGTATTTCACACTAAGATATATATTTCCAGCTTCCCTGAAACACTGAAAATTTGGCAACCTCGGGCCAGCATTCCTGAGTGGCAACAAAGGGGCAGGGCTGAACAAAGACTGTCCCTTTATCAGACCTGTGCTCCTCAGCATGCCACAGTCCCCTGCCTCCCTGCTCTGGAGTCCTGGCCCAGTCTCACTAACTTCTCCTACCTGGGCCTCTTAGGCATTTGAATCTGTGATACCTTCTCTCGCCCCTTACCCCAAATGCAGACGGTTGTGAATAACAGCAATATAAATGTGTTTCAGGAAGGGTGTGAGTTCATAGTTATAGGGCATGAAATGAACAGAAAATTATATGGCATCTTGATTAGAGGGTTAGCAAGATGAGGGGCACCAGACACAGAGCCTTCTCCAAGATCTTAGGCTTGTCATTTAACTTCAGCAAGTCTCAAGTTCCTACTATGTAAAAGACAGCTAATATTTACCCTGCCATTTCACAAGGTGGGTACGTGGATCAAATACTATCCCATCTCTATTATATCGTCCTTGGAAATCACACAACTAAAAAGGATCTTTTAATTTAATCTAGCCCTCAGTTTTTCTTTTCAGATGAATAATCCAAAACCCAAGAAGTGGTTCTCAAAAAGCTTCCAATATAGTGAAGTAAGACAAAATATATGAAAAAGGATGCTCACTGAGGGATACCTAGAACCATGTGAGCCTCTGTTAAGTCCAGGAGTGGAAACATCAAGTCACTTGGGACAGTTTTTTGGGTTTTTGTTTGTTCA
The DNA here is from genome assembly GCA_004363605.1 of Indri indri. Lineage (NCBI taxonomy): Eukaryota > Metazoa > Chordata > Mammalia > Primates > Indriidae > Indri > Indri indri. The sequence goes on from RJWJ010012797.1 coordinate 8,042, forward strand.
TTTTTATAAAAAATAACTTAAATTGCTCCTGCCTGCGATTTCTTTTCTTTTTTTTTTTTTTTTTGAAAAATAAAAAATAGATCCAATTGACCCAACATATAATAGGTGGTCTAGCCTATTGCACATCTGGGTTATATGGTACAGCCTACTGCTCCTAGGCTATACCTGTACAGTATGTTACTGTCCTGAATACTGTATGCAACAGTAACACAATGGTAAGTATTTGTGAATCTAGACATATCTAAACATAGAAAAAGTAATGTGCTGTGGTACTACTTTTTGATGGCTATGACATCACAAGGGGATAGGGATTTTTCTGCCCCATTATAATCCTATGGGACCACTATCATATATGTGGTCCGTCATTGACTAAAACATCATCATGCAGCACCTGACTGTACTCCTCTCTTGGCCTTCCTATCTTGGTTAATGTTCCTGCTCTTCCAGTTATTCAGCCCCAAATACCCTAGAGTCATCCTTGATTCCTCTTTCTTACTACCCCATCCAGGAAGTCAGCAAATCCTGCCAGCTCCACCTTTAAAATATATACAGAATACAACCCTTTCTCACCTCCTCCTCTGGTACCGTCCTGTTCCTCGATCGGGCCTGAGGCAGGCATTCGGTGGACGGGAGATGACTGGCCCAGAGCTGCTGTCTCTTCTGGGAAATGAGGTCCAGAGCCCAGCAGCTCTGAACAAGCAGAGTAGGCAGCCTAGTTCACCTGCCTGAAACCTTAGTTTCTGACTCTGCTGTGGTCATACGGCCAGCCACAGACGAACTTTCCCTGCTCAGGGGCCTGGGGTTCTTCATCTCCAGCCTTGTTGTGGCTTTGTGGTCTGGTCCAAACTTGTTCCCAGCTAGGTCACTGAGCTGATGGCTCAAAGTCACAGGAGGCCCGGCTGACTCGTCCTGCAGGACTGACCAAAGCCCTGATGTTAATTCCATCCTTTGTGTTCATTTCTGGGAAATGTCCTCCACAGACAGAAAAAGTCCACCCCAGAACAAGACTGGAATGGCCCAGTGACCTCCTCCTCTGGGGCACTCTTGCACTCTATCTTTCTTGGGTCCCAGCCCAGAGTGCAGGGCTCCAGTCTCTTTGTTTGGTTCTGTTTCCATGGGACCCCATGGCCTCTATGACATCATGAGGCAAATATCTTCTGTCTCCAATGATGATTTCTCCAAGGTTCCACCACAGTAGCTCACCCACCACTCAGAAGGCAGAGGTAGCATTTTCCCCACAGGTTCTGAGGTCTGGTTTGGCGGAAATACCGATTTATCCACTCCACCAGCTGTGTGTCCTTAGCAAGTCATGCAAGCTCTCTCCATATCTGTTTACTTCACATACAAAATGAGGAAAATAATACCTATCTTATAGGTTTAGTAGATGTGAAGAACAAAGAACAGCTTTTAATATGATTGATTTGGAAATGTTAAAATCAGACATCTTTTTCAAAGACCAGGGAGACTAAGGAATTAAAGAGGAAAGAAGAAAACAATTTTGTTTAAACCAAAGGGAGAGGATCCTGAGAGTTCAATTAGATAGAGCACAGCATTTGTTCTCTCTTCCTCCCTTCCTTCCTTACATCCTCATTCATACTTGCTTAAGCCAGCGCCAGGACTAGGATGAGGCACTGGTCTAACTCCTGGTTCAGTGTTGTTTGCCCTCACTTCCTCACGCCTGTCGGGAGCTCAGGAACAAAGGTGGGCTCGGTGGACAGCTTCTGGTTCCCTTGGACATTCCAGTTAGCAGATGTAACCAAGGAGCATCCCAAAGTAGCAGCAAACCAGCAGAAATCAGCCATCTGATCCTGAGGAGAAAGGTTCCCAGCCATCTTCTGCAGCTCAAAGCAAAAGTAGTGTACACCGCGGTGACCCAAAGGCTCCAACCCTGCCTATGACTTCAAAATGTAAGAGTGATAGGCACGCCCTTGCTCTGAGGAAAGGACATTACAAGACACATACTGGAGAGGACACAAAAGATGTCTCCCCCTTGATGGCTGAGCTCCACAGATGGGGTGAGACAGTTTGCAGAAAGGAACTGTAAGTCTTCTGAGAAGTCTTTGGGGAACTCGACCCACGCTCCCTGAGATTCACAATTAGGACATCTGCCAGGAAGGACCAGAATGGCCCTTCCAAGGTCCGCTGGCAAGAAAGGGGAGGCCCAGCAGGGGTGAGGGGCTTGCCAGGAAAGAAGGGGCCTAGGGTCAACATGAGGGTCTAAGGGTTCTGGTGAGTATGGGGTGAGGCTGGGGACCCTTCTGCGTTGCTTCAGATCTTCCTAAGAATAGATAGCAAGGCAAGATTACATATGGAAGGGGTTTATCAGGGGAAATGCCCCTACAGAATAAAAAGGGAAAGAAAAAGAAGGCAGGAAGAGCCTTCATACCATGTTGTGGGGCAGACACTGTGAAAGGAGAAAGGGAAGCAAGTCGAGTTAAACGAAGAGTCTCAGAGCACAGAGCGGTTCTAAGAAGTCTCAGTCAGGCGGATGGTGGGCGCATGCGCCAAAGTTGCTTGTTAGAAGCGTCTGTATTAGGCAGGAATGTCCTGTTTCTAGTACTACCCTCCCCACGACCCCACCACTGTAACGGTGTGACAGTGGAAGCTATACTCCCTGCAGCATGTTCTCTTGAACAGAGATCTGAGCTGCCACCTCTGTGGCTGCCACAGACACTGGCAGAACGTCCTGTTGCCATATGTGTGCATCCACCACTTCCACCACCTATATAGGCATCTGGGCCTATAGATGGCAGAAGTAGCCACCAAACTGGGAGAAACCAGTATTCGACATTAGACTCACTAGAATTTCCCACCTTCTTTCTCTGCTTTTCTTTTAACAGCAAGATTTGCCTTGTATGAACCAAATAAAGAACCAATAAAGTAAACCCTTTGGTTTTTAAACAATTAGAGAATGGGGGTGTTGGGAAATCCCAAAAGGGGGATAACAGACTTCCTGCTAATAATGGTAGGCACGGGGGCGGGAGGAGGTCAAGCCCCAAGTTGGAAAAATAATACATGTTATCATTATATTTGTACTGTGGCTGGAGAAGTGAGTTATACTGATTAAACGTAGATATATGAAGCATTAAATAACAAAAGAAGGTTTTGATAGTGAGTCAATTCAATAACAGATCTCTAACAGCAGATATAATAACATACACTTGTATAAAACTCTTCAGACTACAAAGACTTTTACATGTATATTACATTTATTAATCCTCATGACAACCAGGAAAAGTAGACAGAGTAGTTTGTCTCCATTTTACAAATAAAAATCAATGAAGATTAATAAACTTATCAGAACTCCCCATACCTGTATGTAGCAGAGTTTGCACTGGAATTCTTTTTTTTTTTTTCCACAAAAACCTCCTTTCTATTCTATTCAATTCCCTAGGTTGACTCTCTAGATAGCCAAATCAATGCCCTTGACAATAAACTCCTAGGATGTTAAAGGAGAGAGAGAGCTCATCAGAATGGGGTGGTCAGGGCTGGCATCCCAGAGAAGAATAGGACCTGCTTCTTGAGTGGTGGCAGGATTCATAGAGAGAGAGGGTGGGTAGTGGAAGGGTGTTCTAGCTGGGTAAAATGCAGGACACTGGGGAAAGTGCAAATAAAACACTTTGACTGGTACAGAGGAATAGTAGAAAGTCAGGAACAATAAATTGGGACCAGGTAGCGAACTTTATCCAGAAGGAAGTGGAAACCATCGAGATTTTGAAGGAGGGATGATGTTCTCAAAGCCATTGGGAAGAGCACTGTGACCAGAGCCCTGTGTCTGGTGGTTCAAAGGAAGAAAGATGGATCTAAAGGTTATGGAATTAGTGTAGACAAGATAACAACAGGACTGGGAAATGATTGTATCAATATTGAATACAGAAGAGCTGGGTGTTAGGAAAGTAGAAAATGAGAAAATTCCCGTCACAAAAATCTCAGCGATGGTTTCCAGAAAGAGAGACTCAAGAGACAGGATCAAAATACAGATAAGAAACTGCTTTAAACAGCTTTTATCTTAAGGATTCTATATTTGGGCCAATCTTGAAGCAAATGAGGTTAAGAAATGTTTATGTTAGAAGATTTGCATGTAGAACACTGTTTTCCTCTTCTTGGTTTCAGGGCAGCCAGACAGAAGAAATTAAGTGTAATTAAATATAAAAAGTATCAATTAGCACTGATTCTCCCATCCACAGAGAGAAATGACCAGTTGGAAATGAGTGATCTAATCCTCTCTCAGGCCTTAGAAGGAGTTGGAAACCCAGACATCAACCTAATCAAGTGGGAGACATCACAGTAAAGCAAATGGTCCCCTGTACACAAATGGGCATTTTTTTCCCCAAAGTAGCTCTTGTTCAGCATATCGTTCTAATCTCTAAAGTAGGGATATCCGATGTCCTGTTAACTTATACTCACACAAATAAGACAGCCTTGGGTGAAATGGAATCTCAATCTTGTGTGATATTTCACCCCCGCCTGTCATTAGATATTTAAAACCTTTATATCTAACAAGAATGAGTATGGTATTTTGGCAGCCTGAACACACTTAGCATCAATTCCCACTTCCGTTAGTTTTTAGCAAGTAGATTCAAACCAATCACTTCCCTATTTTCAAAATGACTTCAGGTTACAACGCCAAACAGGGTATTCCTAGGTTACAACTTTCTGCTCCTTCCGCAATCATTCTCAGTAGGTCCCACCGAGCCCATATCATTGTCATTCTGCCTGTCCCATTTCTCTCTGCTCCTTGTTCAGATCACACTTCTGCATCCCTGCTAGCAGTGCGCTTGCGCAGTTTTCCACAGGGCGCTGGTTTCATGGAATTTTCTAGTTGGCGTAGTCTCCTTAGACTTTTTCCCATCTTTAACAGCCACACTGCAAGCACGTGCACACAGCCTTGTAAGAATACTGTGAATATAGGGCGGGTGCTTTTCCAAAGAGTTGTGTTAGGTTGAACACCACAAAACAACGAATTGGGTGGTTTGTATAATAACCTGAATAATCTCTTTCAGTGAAGCACACCCAAATCCTGCCCACCCACCCCCCACTCCTGAGCAGAGCTGACTTTACCCAGGAGCCCAGATACACCCGACCTGAATGATGCCCATTTTTCTGGGACAAGCCCTCCCTTTCATATCTAGCTAAAGCTCCCAGGCCACACACGGCAGGAGGCCTAGAGCCTCCCTCAAGATCCGCCTCTGCCTCTCCCGAATCAGTCCACTCTGCAGCCCGCCTCTCTGCCGTTGCCTGCACCTCCGTCCCCAGTTTCACAACTGTTTTTAAATGTCTGTTACACACCTGGCTCTGTGTAGACACCGCAGACACATCTCTCAGATACATCACACGAGGTCCCTGCTCTCACACAGGGCAGAGATAAGGAAGCACTTGGAAAGGCTTAAAGCTTTGAACAATATGTTACCATGTTAGCTTTTTATTCCAATTTTTTATTGTGGTAAAATACATACAATTTATTATCTTGATCATTTTTAAGTTCACTGGTATTAGGTCATTCATATTGCTGTACAGCCATCACCACCACCCATTTTCAGACTGTTTTTTTATCTGCAAAACTGAAACTCTGCACCCTTAAAACACTAACTGCCCATTCCTCCCTCCCCCCAGCCCTGGGAAACCACTATTCTACTTTCAGTCTCTATGATTTTGACTCTCATATTAATTAAGTCATACATAATTTGTCTTTTTTTGATCGTCTTATTTCACTGAGCATAATGTCCTCAGGGTTTATCCATGTTGTAGCACATGTCAGAATTTCCTTCCTTTAAAACTTGACTGATAAGGAGGGACTTATTTGTGTCATTTGCTATTTATTTTCTATATACCCTATAGCTTTTTGTCCCTCATTCCCTACACTACTGTCATCTTTTGTGTTTAGTTGATTTTTAGAGTAAAATTTTTAAATTCCTTTTTATTTCCCTTTGTATATATTCTATTTTATTTGTAGTTACCACGGGGATTGCATTTAATATCCGGAAGTTATGCATTGTAATTTGGATTTCTGCCAACTTTACTTTCAAAACATATAAATATGCTGCTTCTTTCCATCTCTGTCCCCTCTCCTTTCAATTGCTGATGTCACATAATTACATCTTTATACCTTGTGTGTCAAAAACATAAACTAATAATTTTTTAAATGTATTATGTTCCTAAATTATGTAGAAAACAAAATATGGGGTTACAAACAAAAGCTATAATAATACTAGCTTTCAGACTAATAATTGTTTCTTTATTGTATTAGTCTCTTACATCATGTAGAAAACAAAAAGTGGAGTTACAAACCATTTTTACAACACTCGCTTGTATATTTACCCATGTATTTACCTTTACTGTGGTCTTTATTTCTTCATACAGCTTCATACAACTTACCGTCTAATGTCCTTTCATTTCAACCTGCAGGACTCCCTTTAGCATTTCTTGCAGTGCAGGTGCAGTAGTAACAAACCCCCTCAGCTTTCATTTATCTGGGAATATCTTAATTTCTCCTTCACTTTTGAAAGACAGTTTTGCCAGATAAAAGATTCTTGGTTGACAAGTTTTTTCTTTTAGCGCATTGAATACATCAGCCCACTGCCTTCCGGCCTCCAAAGTTTCTGATGAGACATATGCTAATAATCTTGCTGATGTTCCCTTGCATGTGATGGGTCACCTCTCTTGCTACTTTCAAGATTCCTTTTTTGTCTTTGGCTTTGAAAAGTTTAGTTAAAACATGTCTCAGTGTGGGTCTCTTTAAAATTCATTCTATTTGGAGTTTGTTGAGTTTCTTGGACATTTATGTTCATGTCTTTCATCGAATTTGGGAAGTTTTTGGCCATTAGTTCTTGAAATACTCTGTCTTACCATTTCTCTCTCCTCTCCTTCGGAGCCTTCCACAATGTCTATGTTGGTCTGCTTAAGAGTGTCCCAGTGTTCCCCTTGCCCTGTTCATTTTTCTTCAATCTTTTCTGTTCTTGAGACTTGATCATTTTTGTCCTCTCTTCAAGTGTGCTGATTCTTTCTTCTGCCTGCTCAAATCTGCCTTTGAATACCTCTAGTGAATTGTTCAGTTCAGCTAGTGTTCCTTTCAGCTCCTGAATTTCTTTTTGTTTCTTTTTAGGTTTTCTATCTCTCTATCGATATTTCCATTTTGTTCATACATTTTTTTCCCTTTCTCCATGTCTTCCTTTAGTTCTTTGAGCATCTTTAAGAGTTATATTAAAGTCTTCATCTAGTAGATCCACAGTCGAGCCTATTTGGGGAACAGCTTCTCTTGGTTTACTTTTTTCCCCCTTAGAACAAGAAATACTTTCCTGTTTCTCTACATGCCTTGTGATTTTTCACTGCTGTTGTTGAAAACTGACATTTCAATCTAATAATATGATAACTCTGGAAATCAGATTCTCTCCCTTGTCCAGGGTTTGCTGGTTTTTATTATTTTTGTTTTTGCTTGTATTGTTATAGGCTGTCTTTGTATCAAAGATCATCCTGAGGTATAAACTTGAGGTTTTCTCAGGTCTTTTCTGAGCCTGTGCCTTTATGCATGGTCACTTTCTAATTTCTCCCATATATATGGTTGCTTGTCTAATTCACAAAAAAAGGAAAAGAAAAAGTGAAAGGAGAAGAAAAGAGTTCAGGCCCTTAAAATCCTCTGGAAGTCACTTAGCCAGAGGGAAAGAGCCTTGCAACAATGAGGACAGGTGCAATAACAATGGCATTGCCTCTTTGTCTGCACCTCTGTGATCAGAAGCAGCAATCGGTAGAGAGAGAACAAATCCCTAGTTTTTGTAGGACAGTGTTCTTTTTGCCTATCCTGGCTCCTATAAGCTGCATACAAGCTATTTCAGGAAAAGTGAGTAACTGCCTGCCATGGGGCTGGGTAGGGGTGGGGGATGGGTAGCTGCAACTGTGCTAAGAGCTAAAATTGACTGAATAGCAACAATTTACCATCTATGACTTCCTTTGGTAGTTGCAAGCCTTCAACAGGCTCTAGAGTTCCAAAATAGTTACATTAAACAGATTCTGCCAGTACAATTGTGGTCTAGCTGGGGAAACCGATTCCTGGTACTTCCTATTCCACCATCTTTTCAGAATCCACTCTGTGAAATTAACTTTTCCGCTAATGTTAACAAGTTTGCCTAATATTAAGACTATTTAAAAATCCTTTGCCTTCAAAAGGTAGGCTTTGTTCTTATAGAACCAGAAATAGATTTGGAAAATTAACATCTTTGCAAAACGTCCCTGATTCAAGCCATAAAAATGAAGAAGAAAATAAATATAAAACATTTCAAGAAAACTTCAGTATTAGTCTTATAAAAATTTGTATTACAGTAATCATTAAGCATAATAAATACAGAGAATTTTACACAGAAAGGAAGATCAAAATTCCTATCCAGTCTTTAGAAAATTGAATTTGCATCAAGGAGAAAACAGATACACAACAAAGGGATCTTGGGTAACTGAAGGTCACTTCATCCTTCAGTCTTCTGAGGACTAACCAAATACATAAATAAAAGACTAACCACATATATACAAAAAGACTAACAGAAGACTAACCAAATATATAAATAAAAACAATTCTTACCAGAGTTAGAGAGTGATAAATAAAATCAAAATGAAGAATTTCACTTGGATATTCATGCCCTTCTCCACACTATTTCAATTATAGCCACCAGAGTATTAGAAAAATAGCAGTGGTCAAAACAGTGCAAAAGATACAGGAGCAGATGCCAGGGAGGGTATTTTAATCGCTGTTCCATTTCATTGGCCAGTTTTACTGATGAGACTATCAGTTCTATTTTGGAGAATTTGGCTAAAATGTTTCAGGTGTTGAAGTGTGATGTTGAATGATCATGAAGCTTCTACCAATCTATTTCCCCCAACTCCACTATCAACTGATTGAAAGGACTTACTGTTTTGGAAATCTGATGTGTCTTCCTGCCCTGGGGATAGTGGGGTAGCAACATGAATGTTGCTATGTGCAAAGAACATGCCAAGTTCATCTTTCCCTATCACTAGGCACAGCTGGAAGGAAAGAAAAGGAAACCCATTTTAAAGCATTTTAAAGCTACTCTCTATTCTAGGCTGTGAGGCTGCTCTGTTTAGGATCTAAAATATGCTTACTTTAACCCATCTTTGTTGACACAGCCACAAACTTCAGCAAATACTGAAACCAGACTCAACTAGATTTCTTACAAACTTTCATATGTGAGCAAAATCCCCCCTTGATTTTGCCTAATGTTCATCTGCTGTAATTTTTACCAAGTTCTAAAAAGGAAATCTTCTAGCATTTCCTATTCTATATTTTTCGGTTTAAAAAAAAGTGCCAGTTGGACAGCACTTATCCATTTCAAGCTATAGTAAATTTTGCCTCTTCACTCTCTCAAAAGGTTTCTTTCTGATAGTCATCATGTGTACTTCTATTTTATAAGCAGTCCTTCTAACCCATGGAACTCTTGCTGACTCCCAAAGTAATAAGAATAATTGGACCTGCACTTGCAGAAGAAAAAACAAAAAATTAAAATTAAAAAGACATAAGCCAAAGCTTCAAGTTGCAGGGATGGGGGAACCATCTCTTTTTCAAAGAGCCCTAAGTGTGTTCACACTTAGCTGACTTCCACTGAGAGAAGTGTGCTGTCCTTGCACAAAGCTGAGGGCTCATATCCTCTGTCCTTTATCTTCAGACCTTCTCTGTGACCTAGTAGCATAAGCCCTGTCTGGAGATATCTGAGCCTCTTCTTTCTCACGCAGTAACTGGCCATGTAACCTTGGGCTTATCTTTGGTAACTTTTCTGAACTTCAGGGTCCTTATCAATAAAATCTGGGTAATACTTTCTCTGCCTGAAAGCTTGAAAATAGACCCTTCCCATTTTAGATCCGAGCTCCCTAACTGCATATTCAAGCACGTGGGCAGTCTGGTCCCAATGTGGACATTCCTGACACCCCTTCCCTCTCCCACTACCCCATGTATGCAGCCCTGACTCTGACCCCCAAACATGCCCTCCTGTACTTACTCCTCTCCATATCTCAGTTCCACCTTCTCTTTCTAGATTAACCTCCTTCCACCTGCAAAAAGTCAGACACAGTTCCCAGGACACCTACCCCATTATGCCTTCCCTGATGTTCTCCAGTAAAAAATTCTTTCTCTCTCCTGTTCATCCCTACCTTTTGAACCTTTCACATTCTTTGTGGTATCAGAGTTATTTATATACAGCTGCATCTTCTCTATTAGATGAGGGCAAAAACCTCAGTTTGCCCACATTTCTATCTCCCTCTCTTCTCCACCCCAGGACCCAGATAGAGTCTCAATCTTTAGTAGATGTTCATTAAATATTTCTTAGGTTAATTAATAAAGTGTACAGCCATTCTTCTTAGGGAAGTATTGCAAGAATGGAAAAATAAACAGCACACGCACTCGATACTAAATTGGAACTAATCAATCAACACTTATGTGCACATATGGAAATAAAATTCAAGCGAAATCAAGAAGGTGGGTGGGAGAAGGGGATGGGTAAATTCACACCTAAATGCACACTAACTGGGTGAGGGGCACACTTATAACTTTGACTCAAACTGTACAAAAGCAAATTATGTAACCAAAACATGTGTACCCCCATAAAATTCTGAAATAAAAATAAATAAAGCATACAAAGCTATTTCACTATGTTAGTCTCTCTTCACATGAAAGTAGGTATAGAAAAGGACAATCACATTTGCTAGCTAGCTTGAGTCCATCTAAAGAAAAAGGAAAGCAAATATTCATTATGAAATTAATGATAAGCATAAGCCATGGATACAGGGACATCAAAATTCTGCAATTGCTGCCAGCTCCCTGATGCTGGTTACTAAAAATTTTGGGAAAAGCAATGCATGAATCTTACTGCTGGCCTCCCACATTCATCCTCTGAGGACACAATTCTTGGAACTTCTCCTAGGTCAGGATTACTTGGAGGGTGCAAGGTGCTCTCCACCTACAACAGTTGAAACAACCTCAGCCTCTTTTGATACCCGGAACTTTGAACTCTCTCTGACATTATGAGAAAGCACATTGGCTACTGCAAGTATTGGGAAAAAGAAAGTAGCCTTAGATATGTGATGAAATATCAACCTTGAAGTCACATGGGGGGATTGATACATTTTAATGTGCCTCTTTTGTAAGATGACTCGTTCTTGTCCAATAAATAACCTGGCTGCCAAGGATATGTCTTCCTTTCTTAGAAAGCAAACACCTCTCATCTTAAAAAGTCACATATGACTTCTCAAGTTTCACAAATCAATTTCCTTCCAAAAATGTAATGAGGTATCCAAGACAGGAGTGGGATCAGAACACCTGTGTCTGAAGCCTCAAGCTAACGGCACACATTCCTGCTCTAGCTCTTCTTGCCCACGGCACAGCCACACTCTCTCCTTCCTCTTCGTCAGCATCAGCAGCCTCTCCTCTGAGTCCATCTCTGAGTGAATTATTCGTTCCTGAATCTGTGTTCATATATGACTTTATTTAGTACTTGTATATCCTGCCTGGTCAGTTGGGTACCTATGTGGTTCTTGCCAGCCTAAAAGATGATGATTTCCCCATCTTTTATCTCCAGAAATAAGCATGGTGTCTGACACATGATTGTGTTTATTCGAATCCATCCTTCTGCTTCCATGGTATAGAATTGTCACCTCAATGTGTCTATTCAGCACAAGACTAAGAATTTCCCAAGCCACCTTTCATCTAGGTAGGGCCATCTAGGCAGTCTCCCCATAGTACATGAACACAAGTGATATTGCCTCTTTCAGGCCAGGTAGGTTAAGAAATGGCTGTGCTTTCTCCACCCAGCTGGAGGTAAAGGATTCCTAGTCCTAGAAAGACCACAAGATGGAAGGAGTCTGAGATCTTGAGGTATGAAGAAAGCCTCCCACCAGCAGGAAACACCCTCATTAGACAGTTACACGAGCAAGAAATCAACTTCCACTGTGCTAAGCCACTGAAATTTGATGCTTTACTTGTTGTAGAAGCTTTATCCTAACTAATACAGATTAATACTCAAAAACGTATACTTAATTTAATTAAATAATCTTATATAACCAACAATGCTTGCCCTTGTCCCTCTAAAGTCTAAATCATAAAGTATGGATAAAGGAGAGAGAGTGGGAGTTGGGAAAACAGGAAGGAGAGAAAGAAGAAATGGAAGAAGTAAGGGAGGGAGGGCAGGAGAGAAGAAGGGGAGGACAGAGGAAGGAAGGAAATAAGAAGATACATGCGATGAAGAACTGTAGTCAAACTGCCACCTCAGATGTAAGCTGCCCATGTCCTCACCATCAGTTGAGTACATCATAACCAGGTCATTTGTTAATTTTGCTGCTGAATCCACATGCCTAAAACATTCCCTGAGATATAGTAAACAATAAATATGAGCTGATTTAATTAGCAAATTAAATTATGGATTGATTAATATAGCATGCCTTTGCTCTCTTATGAAATGACCCCAAGAAATCAAATCTCCCTAAACCTAAACTTAACGTATAAAATAATCTCTCTCCACAGAAAGTTGGAAAAACAGCATATGTGACTATGACGATAAGCATCTGAATGCTTATGATGTGCCAGGTGCCCCACGGAATCCATGTTCTCAGGAAGCTTTCTCCCAGAATAATAGAGAATCACTTGTTATTAAAGACCTGATATTTAATGATTGGCTCTACACTAGATAAAAGGCTGCATTCTGCCCCTTCTTATCCTAATCTTCAAAGCAAGTTACTTACAAGAATTTTTAGAAAAACTTTGAGAAGATGTTTTTGAGGAGGGAGAGCAGGGAAAAGGAGAAATTTCTAAAACAGAAAAAAATAATCCAACCTTAATATCAAGTAAAGGAAGAAGAGACCACATGTGGGGATGAGAACAATTTAATCTACATCGTATGGTCCAACGGTCCAATTATTGTAGTATATATATAATGCTAAATTCTGCCCAGCCCTGCTAATCAGACAGCGGCTCACTGTGTCTGTTTATCTCTGAGCCATTACCCAGTTGTACAGTAAATCTGCGTTTCCAGAGATGGTCTAAAATAGAAACCCGTGCTGGCTAAATTTGTTTTGGGACATATCAGGCAACAGCTAGAAATTTTTAAATGACCAACTTGTATTCCACTGAGGCACTGAATGAATTGATTAGGGAAAAGCTAAAAATTGAATAGTATTTTTTGGAGTAGGCTAAGGTTAGTGCTGCCAATGAAAATATGTAACTACCAAGAGAACAGCTATCAATCACAGCTGATTTTCAAATAGAAACGTGGAAAACATCAGATTAAACGGGAAAGGGGAACGTCTTCTTTTCTCCTCTATATGCTCCTTTCCAACTAGGTCAATAATGTAATTAAGTCACCAGAAAATACACTCAAACTCCCACCACAAAAATTATGATAGGCGATAACAAGGTTTTCCACAGGCTAAAGGTTTCCTCAGTTCAACAGCCTTTGGTCAGAAGATCGGATCGGCACATGTACCCCGCAAAGGGCTAACGTTCAATGGACCAATATCATGTGATTGATTGGTTTATAATACGGTGGGGGGGGCGCTGCCTTAGAAAAGAGTACTCTCGGGAGAGACAAGCCCAGCTATTGTTTGGCTGCTCTCATGTTAGCGAGTGCCCTGCGGTAACCCTCGTGCTCTGAAATACTCATATTGGTTATTTCAAAGTTGGGTGCAGAATTGTGCTTTCCCGTGTCTGTCACTAATGACTTGCAGCTGTTGCTAATCTGTGCCTCTGATTTCCTTTGATTACTATGTGTATTGATGCCTGTGGTAAATAGGCATCTGCCAGGTGCCAGCACAATCAGGGGAAAAATATAAAAAGTTCCCTGTTTCAAATTCAATGTGACATTGTGCAAGTTGAGAGGCAGCCATTTAACTATTCAGAGGAAACAGCTTCCTGGGGCACCTCCGGCCTCCTGGCCAGGGACATTCCCCCCTTCTCCTCCCCCACCCTGCACCCCCCTCCCCAGTCGCTGCTGACTTTCTTTAGGATTGTTTTCAGCCACAAGAAGAGAGTTTCCATACACATGACATCAGTGCAGGGAAATACCTAAGGTGGGGGGTTCTGACCCAAGTTTCTGGAGAGAAAGTGTCTCACCTCTTGGCTAAGTTCAGCTCTAAAGGTACTTACCTGCCCCATCGAGTCCCCCAAAGCTTCTCCACAACGGCTGTCCCAGGTGGGCTTTTTTGTTTGTTTTGGTTTTTTACCTCCAAGAGACACATCTTACTCAGGAAGGGCCCAGGGCAGTGTCCCCTTCTCCATCAGGAGTATCAGCGGACAACCTGGGAGAAAGCAAAACAGAGGCTTTCCCAGGAAAGACGCAAAAGTGGCTTCCCTGGAGCACCTTTTGTTGTTGTTCTTAAGAAAGCTACAGACAGAGGTAGAGTTTATCCATCTCTTACGCTGGTACAGCGATCCTGGAGCCTGACATAGGAGAAACGAGCCCCTGGTGTCCCCAGGCTGGGTGCTCTCTCATGGTTCCCTCAACCTTCCTCTGCTGCGGCAGCCAGAGCCTCCCCCTGGACAGCCGCCAGCTCTGCCCACTCAGCAAGGGGAGTGACTCTGCTTTCTGCTGGCATCTCCTTCTGCCATCTGTATATCATGAAGACAAGGACACGTTAGCCATATTTTGACAGGTTCACTGTTGTTTCCAGTTCCAAAAACAAAAATCTTCCATGGTTGATGCCCAGCCACTATTTTATCACCACTAGGAAACAGAGCAAGAGGCAGATCTACTTTGGAGTTAATCGTTAGATTGCAAAGTTAGGCACCCCAAGGCAGGGACCGAACAATAAAGGCTGATCGGAAGAGACCGAATATTGGAGAAAAGTATGAGATCTCAAGATATGTTCATGTTCAATAGATCATGTGAACCTTATGAAACTCTGAAATGAAAATGAGAATCTGATGGATTTTTTTTATCTCCACTTGGGCAATTTTAAAACCCAGACTGTGGCTAGGCCATTGATTAACAAGCAGAGCCCAGGAATGTTTGGTCATTTTCCATCAAATTGGAACAATATGGTCACTCGAGACATTTAACTTGTATGGCTTGAAAAATCAGTCAGTAAGACAGTGGGCCCCAAGAGTAGAGGAAAACAGTTAAAACATAGTGAAAGAAGAGCTCATATCTAAGTCAGAAGAAATAATCATAAGGCTTCAGTTAATGCTCCTTAGCCCAGTGATTAAGGGAAACAGATACATCATAGTAGTCATCTGGACATTAACTGTAGCGTTCAGGAAGAAAACCTCTGAGTTAAGCAAAGTATAAAATTAACAGTAAGGAAAAATAAGACAATAAATTAGCAAAATTATAAGCCATCATTTTTGAAAAGAGATATTATAACCTTCCTGGGTATTTGGACAACAAGCAGTCTTGTTGTATCAAAAAATATTTCACTACACTACATTTTATTCAAAGACAATAACCAAGTCAACATCAAAGAAGATCTTGATATGAGTTGAGCATTCCTAATGTGGAAATCAAAAATCCAAAATGCTCCAAAATCTAAAACTCTTTGAGCACCATGATTGATGCGATAAGCAGAAAATTCGACACCCAACCTCATGCGATGGGTCACAGTCAAAACACAGTCAAAACATTATTTCATGCACAAAATTATTAAAAATGCTGTATAAAATTACCTTCAGGCCATGTGTATAAAGTGTGTGTAAAACGTGAATAAATTTTGTGTTTAGACTTGGGTCTCATCTCCGAGATATCTTATTAAGTAAATGCAAGTATTCCAAAATCTGAAAAATTAGAAGTCTGAAACACTTCTGGTCCCAAGCATTTTGGATTAAAGGATACTCAACCTGTAGATTTAAAAAAAGGAAGATCTTGCCAAAAGGACTGGGTGAGGGTAAAGACATCAAAGAGATTGGACTTTGCTGCTGCCTTTTTAATCAAAGGTTCACAAAGTAGCTAAAGGCATCTCTCTTCTCATCGACAGTCAGAAGAGAGATAGAATGAGATGAGATGGAGAGTTGGTAATCATCCAGAAAGCCAGTAGAAAAAGGCTGGCTAGAGACTCGTATTACTCTGTCAATACCACCCTGCACAGCCCTCCCTACCACCCCACGCCCAAAGGAATGCAAGGAATGACCTCAGGAAAAACATACTCTCAGCCTCACAAACAAATTGCATGACAGAGAAATCCTTGCTTTCCCAGGGCCTTCATGTAACCTCTTATAACAACCCATAATTTTAGTAGTTGGCTTTAAATTGCTATCAACACATCTGAACACAGTGTCTTCCAGAGAGACTTAGAAAAGGAGACGTCTTGCTGGAGCTCTGTCAAGGGTCTGCATCGGGCTTAGGCAATGAGATTGAGTAGCATCATGTGCTGGCAGCAAGAGCCAGTTGCAGCCAAATGAAGTAACCAACCAGGTCTTTTGGCCAGCAACCTCCCTGATCCATCCTCAACGAAACTCTTGCCCAGTGACTTAGAGGAATTAGAGAAATTGCAAAAGAAATCCACTAAATATGGGTGCAAAGTTGTTACCTTGGATATCACTTTCATCATGATTGAAGGCGTGTGCACATCTAATGCTTAGTGTTACCAGTTGCAATCACAATTGTCTCTTTTCCAAACACACACACAGGAATTTCGCACCTAACTCCCAAAGTGTGATGCAAGGGGAGTTATCACTATGAGCTGCTCTGCAAATTAAAATAAAATAAAATAATTAAAACACAAAAAAACTTTGAAAAATGCTAAATATTGCATGCCCCCTTTTAAAGATTCCTAAAACACATTAGCACATACAGACTCTGAGGAGTCTTGCACTTCGATAAGATTTAACATAGTTTAATCTAAAATTTTCTAAACGTATTTGATAGAAAACTCCTTTATACATGTAACACCTATTAACAGACCAGAGACAGTATTCTGTGGCAAGGCAATTTTAATATAATTATTCATTTTCCTATATACAAATAGAATAGTTTATTACTTACAAACTATTTAATAGCAAATGTGGGGTATACTTCTATGACAGATTGCCATCTATATAATTTGGTCCATAAATAGGTCATAATATTTAATTAATAAACCTTGGCAATAATCAAGATGAGACAAAAATTGCTGTTCAGTTGAAATCCTATGGTACGATGAGGTAATTTGGGGTCCTTGTGTCTTATTTGCTTGATTTATTATATGTTTTGTGAAATACTTCATTTATATTAATGAAAGTGGGCAATGCTATGGGTTTTGCCACAAAGAATGTGATCTCAGGAAAATTCTACAAGTGTTTCATAATAACATTCATCTTCTATGCCCTCACCCCAAAATCTCCATATATTAATAGTAGCCAGGCAGGTGAATTTAAAGAACATCTTCCATGTGAAAGGCATGCAATAGAGCCTGAGGTCCCTGATCCTTGTTTTGGAGTTTGCTAAATTCAGTAGAAGAGATAAGACAACTACGCTAATAATTAAAGGCATCAGACTGTAAATACTATAAGAGCACAAAGGAGGGCTGGCTCTCAGTTCTAGGAATATCAGGCAAGACTTCATGAGGGGGATGTCATTTGAGTAGAGCCCTGGGGAATGTGTTGATCACCAATAAGTAGGAATGAGAAAAAGAAGAAAAAAATACTACATTACTAGGGGGAAATAACACAAAAGAAAAAAGACAAATTGTATTTAGATTATTCAGGGTCTTGAGTAGTAGGCAGGACATTCGAAATGTGAAAATAAATTCAATAAACAATGAAGAACCAAGGAAGACTTTCAAGAAAAGAAGCACCCCGTGAAAGAGCTATACCCTGGGAGTAGCGTGCTTGGAGGAGAACTGTCTAGAACAGGTGTTCTCAACGTGTGATCCTCAGGCCAGCACCAGCACTTGGGAACGTGCCAGAAATGCACATCCTTAGGCTCTGTCCCAGACCTACTGAATCAGAAACTCAGTGGGGCCTAGAAATCTGTGTCTTTAACAAGTTCTCCAGGGAATTTTGATGGATGCTCAAGTTTTTAAATCACTGGTCTAAAGACAAGGAAACCAATTACATGGCAGTTTTAATCATCCAGATGATTAATGAAGAATTAATCCAGGTAAAATAATCAAAGTAAGACAGTAAAGGACGGACCAGATGGGGGCGGTGGGGGACGCAGCTGATTTTACCAAAATATCAGTGATCTGAGGGATGCAGATCATCACGTCTCTTCAAATTCTGCCCCAAATTTCCCAGATAACTGCCTTCCCCCTTTTTCTTTTCCTGTTTGTAAGCAATATTATGAAAGCAAAAGCAAACAACTTCTGGGGACTAACTAGATACAGGGAATGAGGGATAGAGAGGATTTAAAATAGCTCGAAGTTTTAAGCCCAGAGGCAGTTTAAAGGTGCCTTCAACAGACAGATGAAGAACGAAAGCCCCAGGAGACCAGTGCTTAGTTTTCACTTATTTCTACCACTACCTACTGAAAAAAGAATTTACAGAGCTTCCAAAAATGCATATAATACAGTGAGGTAAAATAACAAGATAACATTTTTAAAAGAAAGAAAACAATGAAACCAGAGAAAAATAAGGGTAGTAAAATAAAGCCATGAGTTGAGCCAGAGAGGCCACAATTTTGGCTTGAAGCTTCTACGTAATCACAACCGCAAAAGAGTCACAGGATCCATGACAGCAGAGCAAGTCAGTGACTCAGGAAAAGGCCGTTTCTTCTTTGTACTGAAATGAGGCAGAAATTTCCACCTTGGACCATCGAAGAAGAGATTTTTAATACAGTAAACAATGTTCTCAATACTGCCCTGTGAGATCAGTTATTTGGTTTGAGAATGTCACATCAAATTGTATGTGCCCTTCAAACTCAGCGAATATTTCCCGGAAAGTTGAGAATGTGAAGCACAGAAAGTCAGAAATAAAACTACCAATGAATTTGTAGTTTTCCCACATGAAAGAGATGCCCAGTGTGTAGATGAGAACGCAGTAAGACAAACAGTTGCAAAGGTCCTGTTGCTGAGGGTTTATGCCCATAGTACAGAAGACAGTACCTAAATAGAGATACAATGTCACCACCAAGATTACATACTAATAGCTTCCAAATATGAATTAGTATTTAATTGAAAACAAAAACATTTCCCTCTTGGAAAAAAAACTAAATTAATCAAATTTTAAATTCATACAATAAATGAAAGATTAGCATTCTAAAAGCTTCAACATTGGATGTAAACATTGATTTTTTTTAACTGGCAATTGCCCTTAGCAAAGTCAATTTATAAAATTTCACTTATCATGAGTTTTTCAGAATATATCTATTGCATTAGATGAAGCAGACATATTTTAAAAACTGTAATCCCAAAAATGTGTTAGAAAAGTTTCTACAATTGATGTGATATTAGATCAACAAACTGTTGGCTAGATGAGCTATTCCGTTATGTCATGGAAGGCTAGAACTTTCTGATAAGGTTATTTCCAAAAAAAAAGTGAAAGTAAATACAACCCAAAGATCAATGTATGAATGAGGATTATTTTGGTTGCAATTATCGGAAACTGATTCTGACTTTAAAAATAGTATATATGTTTATATACATCATATCAATTATCAGTTATTGGAGTGGTATATTAAGTGACTCACAGATCAAAGGAAATGTTGAAAAGATCGGGACGGCAGGATCTAATAGACAGCCTGCCCAGGGGCACTGGTGTCATGAGGGTGAATCAGCCTCTGTCGTTTTCCATTGTGTATTACTCAAATCAAGATTCCCAGTGCTGAGACAGAGAGGTTTGCTCCTCACAGCCATCTCTCGGCTAGAGAAGGGCAGGGTCCCCTGACCAACAGCTCCTTTTGGGTTGTGTATAGCCTTCCTTAAAGAGATGTCAAGGTCATGGTAGGACAAAAGATGACAGGCAGGGAGAGAGCAACAAATGTCCACCACACACAGCAAGTGCGCATCTCTGGCAGGAAAGCAAAAACAAACATGGACATCGATGTTTAACGTGAATTCAGTCATCATCCCAGAAACTCAAATATTTTCACATTCACACTCCTCGAATATCTTAAGAACCCAAGACTTTGTTCTAGGTTATCATCAATTCAGAAGGACTCTTCATCCAATCAAAAGGATTTTTTCTATCAATAAGAATATAACAGGATCACTTTGTCTTGTTCTAACATTTCATAAAAATTAAAACAAAACTAAAGAGAACAAGGGATATTGTTGACCTTATACTTGAAATAAGCCAATGTTATATTCAAATATTAATGCAACCTTAGACAATGTTAATGGAAAATTGAGTCCAAATGGCAGGAAATACAGTCTCAGTGACTTCTGTTCAGACAGAGCACTGTTTTGAATTCTGAGTTTTACAACTTAGAAAAGATGTGGCAAATTAAGAGTATGCTCAGAGAATATGACAGGATAGCAAGGAAACCATTAGAATAACAATAAAGCGAACCAGGAACATTTATCGCATAGAAAAGAAGACTTGGGAAGTAAATGACAATGGTCTTGAGTGTACCATGCCGTGGGACAATGAAAAACTGAACATGAAGATCTAGAATCTCATTCTTACTCTTTTTCTATTTAGCTGTGTGATCTCAAGCAAGTTGCTTACCTTCTCTGGGTCTTGAGTCTTCGTATCTATAAAAGGAGGCATTGTGCTGTGAACAATGGCCGGAGGTTTTAATCAAACAGACCTAGGTTCAAATCCCACCTTCACTGGTTATGGTTATTGGTTATGTGATTTTGGTCTGAGCTTCAATAAAATACAGATAAATAAAGATGAAATCTCCCCCAAAACTTATTGTGAGGATTAAATAAAATCATGTAAATAATATGCCTGGTACAGTGCCTGCTACATAGTTGATAATACATTTAAGAGTACACAATTCCAATTACCAACAAATGGTAAATATATTCAGCAATACGATTCTATAAAATATCTGGAACGCCGTAAAAAGAAAGAGACAATAGTTTCTTGCGATGTTGCAGGACCAGTGGGTAACAGTTACAGGTAAGCAGTTTTTTTTTTAATTGAAGAAAGAACTTTCTAATAACTAGAACTAAGAAGAGAAAAATCTGCCTTATGAAGCTGCCTTATGTTAGTTCCCAACACTAGGAATATTCAACAGAGGCATGAAGAATATCAGTTGGGGATACTCCAGAACATCTTCCTGTATTTTGAACAAGGACTATATAACATCCCTTCCTAATCCAAATGTCTGTGACTTTAAGCTGAGTGCAGTACCAAGCACGTATGTAGTTTGTAATATTAATGTACCACTGCCCTCTAGTGTATAACCTAAGAAGATAAAATCACCAGTACAAAAAAAAAAAGAACATTGCACAAGCACTACGCAAACTTATTAATATTTTTATTGGCAAAAAGTTATCTCACCAGTCATTGAGTAGCACCTTCTCGTTTTCAGGTGAGGAAACTAAGGAAACAGAAAGCGAAACAACCAGCCCAAAGTCACACAGCTGCACAGTTACAGAGCTGAGCCTGGAATCTCACGCTCTGACTCTCAGGTCAGGCTCTTCCTGACACATCACATTCCTGATACTGCAGCATAGATCCAGGTTACCCCTGGATATCATCACTTGTCTGAGCCAGAAGCCCTTGATTCTATCAACGTAACTGTGCAAATGAAGTTTCCCTTAGCTCTACGAGTCCAGTGCATCCTCGATCACAAGTTCAAACCCTTACAACCATTTTGCTGGGAAAAAAAAAAAAAAAAAAACAATGGTTAATGAGGCCTTGTTGACAAGAATAGTCCATTATCAGCAAGCTAATGACCACTCCGGCCGCAGCAGGGATGCCAGCCTACAATTAGGTCTGCAGTGATGTACAAACAGAAAGGGACTCTAGTTATAATTAAACCTGATCTTTTAGTCCAATTGCTCATTAGGAAAGAAAATAAAACAAACCACAGATCCCACACAAGACGGTCTAAAACTAATACTCTGGTCCAGGGATGAAATGCTTGGCCAATGATCTATCCGTTCATGCCTAATTACCAATCTCTGAGTGAGCACTGATGCTTATAGTCTCACTCAGAATACTTTGTAGTGAAGGGAGATTGCTTTTCATCTCAGTGATTTTTAAGGTCATGGCACATAGGATAGTGGATAATGTTTTATTTTCTTCATTTTGGTTATCACTACTTTCCCATGGTTTTTCCTATAAACAAGTATTACTTGTGTATTTAAATATGTTAAAAAGATAGTAAATCTTGGCAAAATCTCTTTAAGTATCAAAAATATCTAGGTATTAACTATAGGAATACATAGAGACACAAACTTTTCATAAACAGAAAAAGGGGCTGGGCACAGTGTCTCACACCTATAGTCCTAGCACTTTGGGAGGCCGAGGCCAGAGGATTGCTTGAGCCCAGGAGTTCAAGATCAGCCTGAGCAAGAGCAAGACCCCGTCTCTACATAAAAAAATAGAAAAGTAAGCCAGGTGTGATATGTGCCTAAAGTCCCAGGTACTCATGAGGCTGAGGCAGGAGGATCGCTTGAGTCCAGGAGTTTGCGGTTGCGGTGAGCTATGATGATGCTACTACACTCTAGCCTGGACAATAGAGTAAGACCCTGTCTCAAAAAAAGGGAGAGTGGGGAGGAAATATCTTTATTGAAAGACAACATGATGTTGTAAAAAGTCAGCATGAGTTATGGGTTCTGAAACCAGAGAAGACCAGGGTTTGCACAACAGCTTTGCTAATGCCTTTGAGACCTCGGACAAGAACCTACAATATTTAAGGAGTGTGAATGTAATTACATGAAAGGTCTTATGTAAAGATCCTAAAATGACTCATAAATTATAGGCTTCTTCCTCTTCCCCCTAGTCCCCTGCATTACCAATTTTCTCTCCTAATTCCAAGAATATGTAGAAACCTAGGAGGAGATGTCTTACTAAGAAAGACCTACCTATCGAAAGGCTTGGGCTGATGAGCAAAGAAGACGGGAACAGGGATAAGGAGGTAAAGTAGTGAGAGGAGGAGGCAGGTGTCGACTGGAAAGCAGAGAGAACAGGCCTCATTTGGAGACCAACCCTCTGGAGTGTTAAAAAGAAGATGGGGATGAAATTGGAAGCGAGAATGAAGCTAATGAGATTAGAAGAGGCTTGTTTTCTCCATTTCTTCCCATTTAGTCCCTTTCTTTCCTTCTTGTCTCTTTTAGAGTTTTCTAGGGAAATCAATGCTGAAGGGCTTTCTTATTCCCGTCCACTCGCCCTTCATCTGCAACTTCTCGCTCCCTAATACGTTGCTCCCCTCCTCCTGTGCCTTTGAGTCAGTCTCGCCAGCATCCTCTGGAACCATGTGTCATCAATTTTCTTTTCATTACATTATACTTTCTCACACACACCTTCAATCTGTTCATCTCTACTGGTCTCTCATCCATCTGTCCAAAAGCATGCTTAGGTTTTCTCTACACTTAGTAGTCAACCCTGCAAGCCTTAAATTGTCATGTTCTCCTTTCTGGGTAATAGAAAGGGAAAGCACTATGAAGAATATACAAGTTTTTAGAAACCAGTTTCTGTGTTCAAGGGGCTTATAATTTAGTTGTGGAGAAAAGACTCCTACTTCACTAGAAACAATGGTGATCAATAAAAGGCATTATAATTAAGTCCTAAATGTATTGTCAGACTGAATTTCTATAGCTTGGAGCACACAGGATGGAGAGTTCCCCAAAGTGCTATGTTAAGGGATGACTTGGAGGAAGTAGCAGATGAGAATATTGCACATAGTAATCACTCAATAAATGTTTGTGATGTGATTTGAGATGAAATGTTAGCTAAACCTTGAAAGTTATCATATGATCACCACTTCTCCCACCTACCTGACAATAATCCTTTTTCACCGGTTTTAAAGTGCACATGGCTTCACATTTTAACAACTCTGAAACAACGATGTGTCTTTTAATCAACCATACTCAGTAGGTGTTATACATTAATTGGCAGTACTTTTTCTTTCTCGGTGGTATATAAAATAAGGGTACAACTTACAACTGATGACTTCTTAGATTCCATAAAACACAAATTTATTGCTCATCCAGTATATTTCGGGCTGTTAGTGGGGATATGTTAACAAGAAATGTAAAGTTCCCTCTTGCGGGGCTTGCATTGTGGTGAGGGAAACAGATAATAAACAAATTAACAAATATATAACATACTGAAGCTAAGTCCTGTAATGGAGACTGAGTAGGACCTAGATTTAAGCCTAGATCCCAATCTACTATGCTAGAAAATAAGTATTGAGGAGCAAATTTTTTAAAAATCATACTTCACATAAGGAGACATTGCAATTTGGAAGGAATGTACATATATTTTGGGTATTCATCTTCTCCATTAGACTGTGAGCTCCTTGGAAACACTGTTTTTAAAGGGCAATTTCTTTAACTTTACAACAAAAGCTGAAAAATATGGTATGGATCAGACCTTTGATCTCAAAGGTCAGCAAACTGTTTCTGTAAAGAGCCAGATAGCTGATAGTTTCAGTTTTGCACATCATATGGTCTCTGCCACAGCAGCACGAAAGCAACATGGACATTACATAAACCAAAGGACGTCACTGTGTTCCAATAAAACTTTATTTACACAAACAGGTCACAGGCTGAACTGGCTCCACACTGCAGTTTGCCAACCCCTGGACTAAATATTAATAGCTGCTTCTAAAGGCTCCTAGAACTTCGGAATTCTATGACTCTGAGATCTAAAGCTATTTACCCACAACCATATACAGAGGGTCCCCGGCTTGCAGTGGTTTGACTTGAAACTTTTTGCCCTTACAGGTACAAAAGTGATATGCATTCAGTAGAAACCATATGTACTTCAAGTACCCATATGACCATTTTGTTTTTCACTTTCAGTATAATATTCAATAAATTACATGAGATATTCAACATTTTATTATAAAATAGGCTTTGTATTAGATGATTTTGCCCAAATGTAGGCTAATGTAAGTGTTCTGCACATGTTTATGGTAGGCTAGGCTAAACCAGGTGTATTAAATGCATTTTGACTAACAGTATTTTCAAGTTACAATGATTTATTGAGACATAACCCCACTGAGAATGAGAAGCACCCCTGTCCTATCCACATGATCCCCAGATTTTTAGGAAGGCTACAGAAACAAATAAACCACAAAAAGGGAGCAGCAATATTTCTGGTGTATGGTGAGTAGAGATGAACCCATTTACAAATGTTTGCTCAAAGACCCAAAATTTCAACTCATCCCAACACAACATGGCCTTCCAGAGAGATGTGAGGAATCCTGCACTAAAAAGAACAGGTCTTTTTACAGCCAGCCACAGGTTGGAGGTGAGCAGGTGATTAGCGAGGTCTGCACGCTCAGCCCTGGCTTGTTCCACTGCGGTCAATTACACAGCTGGTTACAAGTGTGTGTTTGCACCTGTTCAAGCCTTCAAATGTGCTGATCCAATATTAATTAAACAACTCCTTAAAAGCCAGTTAAAAACAAATTAAACCCTGCCATCCCCTGCCTGTCCCAGCCTTCCCTTGGTAGCCCTTCATCTATAAGGGATCATCCACAGAGGGTAAGGCGCAGTGTTTCTTTGTTATTAGGGAGGGGCTCGTTATGCCCCATCAATTAGTGCTGCCGCCACTTAGTGAAAACAGTTGTCAGTACATAGCACATATTAGTGACTAATTAATAAGAGTTGATTAGCTAATCTCCCTCACAGGGTAGAACAGGCAACAGCCATCTTGCATAAGGACTATTGATTGGAACAGGGACATCAAGAGTGTATTAATAAAATGAAAGTCGTGATGGAGACCCTCATCTTTCTGAATGGGTTTAGAGACTGCGGTCCATCGCTAAGCAGTACGGCTTCCAAATGCAATACATTGAAACGGTTTTAGTTGTCACGTTGTTTTCCTTCAAATCATTGAAAAAGGGAGGAAACTAGCACCACGGCAAGTGCATGTGGGAGCTGGTCTCAGGGAGGTAGAAAAATGGCACACAATGGCAGCATCCCTGAAGGTGAAACCTGCCATACAAAGGGAGCTTTCCAAGATGCAGGTATTCCCCTCATTAATGCACTCCTCAATACCTTCGTGGAGAGAAAGTCTTCTGAGTCCTCTCATGGCAGGTCACATGACAAATCCACTCCAACATTTCTATTTCTCTAAGCCTCTCTGCCTCGTGCCAGGGTAGCTTTGACATCTCAACCACATTAATTATGGGCCACCACTGAGTTTGAGTTTTAGTCCACCAACCAAGTAAGCAGTTAGAGCCACCTCTGGCTGCTCAAGCTGTTAAATCTGGAATTTCTAGAAAATACACTCATATCAACTAATTCCATTCTATCTAAAGTTATAGTCTACCTTTCTTAGTCTAACACCCTTAGAATCTATTCCCACACATATTCCTCAGATTTCTACTGATACAAATTATAAAAAAGTCTTGGAATTCTTTCAATAGATGGGCTATTTCCTCTTTAGTCATAGTGTGCACCTATCAACTTGGAGGACGTGAGATTTGACCCTAGTTATGTGTCTGTTAGCAACAGTTGTGGTCAATCTTTAGGAAAGCGGTATGCCATTTAAGCCATCTGCTCCTGGTGAGGTTATCATGAAGGTTTTTGAAGCAAAGGAAGGCTAGTCTCCTCCGACCAAGAAGAGCAAACTACTCCCAAAGACAAGGGAGAATCAAAGTGGTTTAGGGATTCAAGATTGTCAATTTCATCTGAGTCCAAAAAGATGTTTGGACATTCCACATTTCAGGATTCCAATCTTTCCAATTCAATGCCTTAACCATTACATGAGAAATCGGCAAGATTGTGAATTCAACTGGGATTAAGTTCAGCAACCCGCACGATTAAATTTTGTGTTTGATTATCAGCAACAACAGACCTGTTACCCTAAGAAATAAGAAGTTATTTTAAGTCTATCATGAAAGCTCTCTACTTCTCAGACCACGGTTTGAGCTGAGAGTTAAAGAACCTGAGCTTGTTCTTTTCTTTCTGTAATCACTCCAGTACCCTCAGGACAATCTATCCCATGCCACACTCCATATAGACAACACTGCTTCTGTTACAGTTGAGTACAACAGCCACTTGGCTTCCGAGGCACTTGCCCCAGTTGGAACTTCATCACAGTCAATCACAGATAGGTGATGAATTGGGATCTACGTGTCAGGGATCACTAGCATCCTATTTCCCACTGAGGATCTCAGTATTAATGCTTCTAAGAGCAATCCCAAAATCCAGTCCTTGAGTGTCTGTCTCCTAGGACCATTCCCATTACCAAGTCTGCGTCCGTGGGAGTCCACTCAGGAGACAGAACCCATGCTGATAGTCTGAACTGGAGAAAAGTTAGTATCAAGCATTATTAATTAGTCGTAAGCCTAAGAGGGAATAAAAGAGATATCTAGTGAATACACTAGAACTGAGGAGAGTACCAGGACCAAACTCAGACAGGGCCTTCTCCCCAAGATTGAGATTCAGACCTAGTAGGAGATGGTATGGCTATGGCCTGCTGGTTGAAGTAGAAGTTTGCTGGTGCACAGTGGGGCCAGAGCTAGTCCATAGCCAGTGGGCCAAGGGCAATGAGCAAGAAAGTATGAGTCAGGATGGGCCATCGGGAAGCCTCCCATGGCGGTGCCAGCGGGTGAAGGTGGAAAGCAGGAAACCAAGTGGATGACAGTGCAGTTCACTAGATTTCCCCAGGCCAGAGCTATTCTACAGATGGGGAGCTGGAAACCATGGCTGAGACAGACAAACAGAAAACCGCCAGGCAGGGTGTGAGCACAGCTTGCTGGAGGTTGAGTGCCACTGGGTGTTCTGGGTGCCACTGGCAGCCACTCCGTAAGAATCAAAAGAGAGAAAACATACCAAAGCATGAAGAGAAGCCCCCTTCCCCACACAGTGTTTTCTCCAGCGCCCTCTCCTGAAAAATTTGGCATTGCGCTAGCTAGGAAAGAAGAAATGTTTACAGGGACCAGCTCTGTTACCACAAAGCAGGACAAAAAAGAGTGAATTTGAGCTGGGAGTCAATAAATTGAAAACGTGTACATGAGGTGCTTTCCTCTATTAATAATCACATAAATTGCTATGATTGGCCTTTAATTTTTGAAACTGTGATCTTGTAAAGTAAATAGTAAATGGTTTACAGCAGGTCTGTCATCCATTATCTCTCTTTGCCAGGGGAACCCCCGGAAAATAAAAAGAGACATAAATATTCATCAGCATTGTGCTAGGCACAGGAGCTTACTTTCTCTTGAGTGCAGCTTACATAATAAAGTCAGTATTAAAAAATGCCAGGCTTACCTGTGTACAGTCGCTAAGAGCAACTGAACTTCAAGTATTCTAAATACTGAGATTTAAAATTTTCCACACTTTTAGTCACCTAAGCTTCAACATGAATTTTTTTCCTCCATTAGTTGTAAATATTACCTTTCAATTTTTTCCTTCTTCTTTTTTTTCTTTCTTCCTCTTAACACCTCAAGAACATGTATATTATGCATTATTCTTTGTCTAACAACTCGGTAATTTTTTTAATTTATAATATCTGGTGTTGAGAAGGGTATTAAAAAATGTCTACACTAATACATTTCTGGAGGAGATGTATATTGTAGAACAATTTGAAAATATGTTGAAATTATAAGCCATTGACACCCTGTAAACTAGCATTTCTACTCCTAGGAGTTTAGCTTTCAAAAGCACTTCCACACTAAGCAAAGTTTATTAGTGAAAAGGTATAAATAGCATAAATTTCCTTCAGTACAAGGATGGATAAATAAACCATGGCTTATTCACACAATGGAAAACTGTGATCTATAATTAGATGTGCCCATAAGAAAATATGTCCAAGATATACAGCTAAGTGAAAAAGCAAATTGCAAAAAAACATTGTTCTATTACAACAAAAATTATGATAGTAATTGTAGCAACAACAACATAAAACATGTATGTTCAAGGAAAAGAAAAGAAGCTTTTCTCAAAATATCTCAAATGACTAAACACAGTCATCTTTGGGGAATGGGAGTATGAAGGATTTCCACTTCCTATGTTATTTATTAAATAAGTTAATATTTGTCAATTCTTTGGACACAGACTGATACACAGTAAGTACTATGTAAGGTTTACTGAATAAAACAAAAATAAAATAGAATCATAAAAAAATTCATAGTGTTGTATTTTGCATTAAAAACAAAAACAAAAAAATGAAAATTTTGTTACATTTTGTATTTCTTTAGGTGGTGGGTTGCCTCTTTTGAATGACCAGTTTGATTCTGTTTCTTTCTTTTTTTAATCTATTTTCTTTTTTTTTATTTCAGAATTTTGTGGGGGTACATATGTTTTGGTTACACAATGTGCTTTTGTACAGTTTGAGTCAAAGTTATAAGTGTGCCCTTCAGTCGGTTAGTGTTCATTGTACCCGTTAGGCGTAAATTTACCCATCCCCTCCGCCTCCTCCCAGCCACTTGATTTTGCTTGAGTTTTACTGCCATATGTGCACATAAGTATTGATCGATTAGTTCCAATTTAGTATTGAGTACATGTGGTTTGTTTTTCCATTCTTTATAGCAAGAACGGAAATTCACTAATTCACTAAGAAGAATGGCTTCCAGTTCCATCCAGGTTATTACAAAAGATACTAGGTCACCATTTATTATTTATTTATTTATTTATTTATTTTGCAGTTTATGGCAGCACAATTCACAGTCACAAAGATGTGGAATCAACCCAAGTGCTCACCAATACATGAGTGGATTAATAAAATGTGGTATATGTATACCATGGAGCACTAACCATTTTGAATCTTATTGGAAATCCTGAAATGTTTTTGGCTTACCTTTCCAATAGAAACAACACCAAAGGATTAAGACGTTTGCACATCTTTACCTCACCTAAGAAAAAGTAGAACTCTCAGGAATTGTGAAAGGCAATTAATTTATTGTCCTACAATATTTGTTACTCTTCTGTTTAGGAGTCATTTTGGAAATATGGCAAAAGCGCTTAGCTTGTTCTTATTGAAATATGCTTTCATGAAATGTTTTCATAAACTTCTCTAGGCCAGTGACAAGGATGACTTAAACCAGGTAGACGCTGTAGACATGAGGAAAGTGGATACATTGTAGAACTATTTAGGAGGTTAAAAATAGCAGAGTTTATATAACTTTGCAGTTAAAAAGTGATACTGGAACCCTTGAGACGTACAGGGAACCTGCCAGAATAGCAACAACCTGACCTTGGCTGTAGCCTTTTAAAAAGTCACCTCCTACTAAGAAGAAGAAGGAGGAAAAAGAAGAGGAAGAGGAGGAAGAAGAGGAGAAGGAGGACGGGGACCTAAAAGCCAGTGACAGCTTCAGGCAAAAATGGCACTGCTGGACATGCTTTCTCCCGACCTATAGAGACCAACAAATGCCTCAAGATTTCAAAATATCATTTTTAAAAAAATGGATGCTACCCATGAATTTGATATATCTATTCTCCATGCTGGGAGGTACTAACTGGAAAACCTGGGTAAGATTCCTTGGGCCTGTTGCTGAGGGAAAGCCACGTAGGGAACTTCTGCTGGCACTCCCACAGCCAAGAAGGTCTTTTTCCTTCCAGGAAAAGAGGTAAGGATATGCCAAGAAGCCAGTGGCAGATCACAGAAGAAAAGCTAAATGGCAGTTTGTAGGACAAATCCCAGATGGTTTTCCCAACCAGTTTCTAACGTAAGTGCCCTTGATAACAGAGTAATAAACGAGCAAAACAGTCCCGAGGACAATACTGTGAACACCCAATGGAACCCTACAGAAGCTGGGACAAAAGGGGTGGAGCTCATCACTAAGCCTCCAGGTGGTTCGCTGCGGTTCTGTGAAGGCAACTGTTTGGACAGACAAATTTCAACAACAAGGTATAAACATGAAAGTGCTTGACACACGACGGGAGTTTTACTAGTTTTTCTTTTTTTTTATGGTCAAAGTAAATGCTTTGTAACATCTCCCTAAAATTTTTCAGGCTAAAATTATAGTAGTATGGCCTTTGGCAATGGTTCCAAATTTTTAAAATGTGAAAACCTGTTGAATATCAAAATACAGTTTGGCAGATTCCTCACAAGGAATAGCTCTGCTCTGAGCATCCATTTGTTAAAAGATATGTGACACTTTAAGAGAATGTGTGCCAAATGCATAGATGGAACTCCGTAAATATTACTGAATGAATGGAAAATAATGGCATTCATAAGATATCAACTTAATCTACAGGCAGTTCTTGTAGGGATCCGCTCCCAACCTGCAGGTTGGGCTGTTTCTCGCGGAGTAGAAATTGAGGGCTTCCTTTGTCCACTTGTCTATGTGTTCGAGCAAAACTGAAACTGTTAATCAGAATGAGTTTTAGCCTTGCATAGGCTCCACCCATTTCTTATGGAAACTGGGGAGCTTTCCTGGCAGCTTGTGTCTGATTAGGTGCCCCGACATTCACAAACTGTCAAACGCGCTTGCTGCTTAGCTAAACATTAAGCATGTGCATCCACACTTAGCCAGGAACGTGGCTCACATGTTCTTCGGCTATTACTGAATGATAACCTTGAAGTCACTGATGCTTAATCTTATCAAAGCCTAGTTGAAGCATTTAATATTTATAAAGGACTGTCAGGCAGTCTCTTCTTTGCTCTAGGTACAAGATTTATGCTCAGTGCAATCTATTTTGTCAAAGTGCTGCTTATCTAGTCGCCATGTCATTGTTTGGTCCTCCTCTACCTTAGAACTGCTGTCACCAGACTGCATTTTAAGTTGACACCATTGGTTCACATCATGAAATGTAAAAAGTGACACACTGACTTTGGGGATATTGTTGAGGACATTGATCAATGCATACTGTGTTCTGTGTACAAGGGCCAAGGGAGCACTTTATTTCAGTACCAGGAAAAGTTTTACTTCACCGAAACAATTGTGTTTTTTTCCTTTACAGATACACCAACAAAACTTCTAAGGGATGGTGTTTTCCTCCGTGTTAAGAAAACTCAGAGCCAATTTTCTGAATCTTGAGTTACCTCCAGTAATTTCAAAGAACCAATGATACACATCGTGTGTACTCATCTCTCCCTCTTTTTCCTTTATTTCTTCTAATCTTCTTTTTCATCAGCTCCAATTTCTAATGATGTTAGATACTGTAAGTGACTGAACTAGTAACTCAGACCCACAGGGAGAACAAGCCTCTAAGCAGACTACTTTCTAAGTTAGCAGCTCACCAGGCATTGCAGCCAGCCACTGCTATAAAGAGCGTCCTGAAGGAGCCCGATTCAGTAGAAGCAGCAGTACCACCTCCACCCCAACACACGACGTTCCTCCTACCCCTGATCCGTATAATAGGAAAACTGCAAGGTGGCTGGAGATCACCTTTTGAGGGAGTTCAATATATGTTGTTTAAAAATAACAAGCTAGGCTGGGGGCTGTGGCTCACTCCTGTAATCCTAGCACTCTGGGAGGCTGAGGTGGGAGGATTGCTTGAGCTCAGGAGTTCGAGACCAGCCTGAGCAAGAGCGAGACCTGCATCTCTACTATAAACAGAAAGAAATTAGCCAAAACAACTAAAAATAGAAAAAATTAGCTGGGCATGGTGGCGTGTGCCTGTAGTCCCAGTTACCCGGGAGGCTGAGGCAGGAGGATTGCTTCAGCCCAGGAGTTTGAGATTGCTGTGAGCTATAGGCTGACACCACGGCACTCTAGCCCAGGCAAGAGAGTGAGACTCTGTCTCAAAATAATAATAATAATAATAATAATAATAATAACAAGCTATTTTCTCCATAAGGTGGAGAAAGCGTAGTAACCCACTCCAAAGCCAGGGCAAGAATTGTGCTACCAGAAAAAGCCCTGGAGCGGAGGACTCACAGCATAGTGGCAAATGGCAAGAAGGAGGAGAAGAAGGTGTGTGAGAACTGACAGCCCCTCTCTTCTTGGGCCTTCCAGAGGAGGGGACACTGGGGACAAAGGAGATGAGAATGGAGCAAAGCAGAGCAGAGCGTGGTAAAGGAGAGCTTGAATAGAACATGAAGTTTAAAAATGAACAGGACTGAGCCTTAGGACACGTAAAGTGATGTTTTAATAGTCAAATAGCTGAAAACTGATGAAACCGGACTGAGATGTAGTGCATGGGAGCCCACTAGCCAGCAGGAAAAGAGTTTTACGTAGCAGTCTGAGGGCACAAGAACATTTCATGTTTAATTCCAACCCCAGCAAGTTGAGACTTTCCCTAACCTAATTATGTTTATTTCTTTTT